>CAHIKZ030004724.1:1880000-1892500 GCA_903632075.3 Acanthosepion pharaonis | reverse complement strand
AGAAAGAAAGAAAATAAAGAAAAAGATATCAAGACCAGACAAATTGAGATAAAATAGAGGAAAAGGAAAGGGCGAAAGAAAAACTGATGAGATAAAAGAGATAATATATAAAGAAAATTGAGGAAAGAAAGAAATATGATTAAGAAAAATAAAACAAAAATTAATGAAGGAAATCTCGAAATAAAAAAGAAGAAAAAGAAGGAAATGGAAGAAACAAAGAAAAAAGAAGGAAAAAGATGAAAAGAAGAATTAAAAGAGAATCTAGGGAAAAAAACTATACAGAAAAAATACATCGAATAAGAAAGAAAGAAAATAAAAAATATATTAATTATGAAACAGAGAAAAAAGTAAAATTAAAGACATTAAGAAAGAAAGAAGGAAAGGAATTAAAATGGAAATAAGAAAAAAAAAGATGAAAAAAAAATGAGGCGTATTAAGAACAAAAGAAAGAAAACAGATAGAAAGAACGAAAGAAAGAAAGGACCTAAGAACGAAAGAAAGAAAACAGATAGAAAGAACGAAAGAAAGAAAGGACTTAAGAATGTAAGAAAGAAAACAAGGAAGAAAACGAAACAAAAAAAAGAAAAAAAGAACACAAATAAAAACGGAAAGAAAAATATTCTAAGGGAAAAAATAAACCGAGAAAAAAAAGAAAAAAAGAAAAAGAAAGTGAAATTTGAGAAAACAAAAGAAAAATACCAAAAGAAAGAATAAAAAATAAAGTAGAAGAGAAATGAAATCGATGAGAGTTGGAAGGACAAAGAAAAACACAAAAGAAAGAAAGTAAATAAAAACAAAAATAAAAGGAAAAAGAAGTGAAACGGCGGGGAAAATATAAAAGAAAAAAGTCGAATAGAAAAAAGAAACAAAGCCAAACTAAAAAGAAAGTAAAATAAAAATTAAAAAAAAAAAGTGAAAAAGCATCTGAAATGACCGTAAATACAAAGTAGTTACGAAACATTAAAATGAAGAGTGTTATGAAAATAATAGAAGGCGAATAAGAAGAGGAATGAGAAGAAGAAGAAGATTGGAGAAATGAAAGGAAGAAGAATGAGAAAATGAAGGATGGGAAGAAGATGAAGAATGAGGAGAAAAATAATGAAGAAGAAGAAGAAGAAGATAAGGAGGAAGAAGAAGAAGAAGGAAAGGAAGAAGAAGAAGGAAGGGGGGAAGAAGTAGAGGAAGAAGAAGAAGAATGAGAAAAAGGTAAAAAATGAGAAAAAAAATGAAAAATGAAAAGAAGAAGAATGAGAAGAAAAACAAGGAGAAGAAGAGTGTGAAAACAGAATAAAAAGAATTTACGATTGATAAAAAAAATGAATGGGTTGAATAAGAAAAAAAGAGGCAGTGACGAATCATGGAAATAATGAAGGTTGTTATGAAAATAATAGAAGAAGAAGAAAAAAGTAGTAGTAGTAGTAGTAGTAGAAGAAGAAGAAGAAGAAGAAGAAGTAGTAGTAAAGTAGTAGTAGTAGTAGAAGAAGAAGAAAAAGTAGTAGTAGTAGAAGAAGAAGAAGAAAAAAGTAGTAGTAGTAGTAGTAGAAAAAAGAAGAAAAAAGAAAAAAAAATAGTAGTAGTAGTAAGAAGAAAGAAAGAAGATAGCAAGAAAAGTAGTAGAAGTAGAAGAAAAAGTAGTAGTAGTAGTAGTAGAATAGAAGAAGAAGAAGAAGAAGAAAAAGTAGTAGTAGTAGAAGTAGAAGAAGAAGAAAAAGTAGTAGTAGTAGTAGTAGTAGAAGAAGAAGAAGAAGAAGAAAAAGTAGTAGTAGTAGTAGAAGAAGAAGAAGAAGAAAAAGTAGTAGTAGTAGAAGTAGAAGAAGAAGAAAAAGTAGTAGTAGTAGTAGTAGAAGAAGAAGAAAAAGTAGTAGTAGTAGTAGTAGAAGAAGAAGAAGAAAAGTAGTAGTAGTAGTAGAAGAAATAGTTAAATAAAAGTAGTAGTAGTAGTAGTAGAAGAAGAAGAAGAAGAAGAAAAGCAGTAGTAGTAGAAGAAGAAGAAGCTAGTAGTAGTAGTAGTATAATAGTAGAAGAAGAAGAAGAAGAAAAAGTATAGTAGTAGTAGTAGAAGAAATAAGAAGAAGAAAAGTAGTAGTAGTAGTAGTAGTAGAAGGTTAAATAAAGAAGAAAGTGCTAGTAGTAGTAGAAGTAGAAGAAGAAGAAAAAGTATAGTTGTAGTAGGTTAGTTGAAGAAAATATAGTAGTAGTAGTAGTAGAAGAAGAAGAAGAAGAAGAAAACAGTAGTAGTAGAAGAAGAAGAAGAAAAAGTAGGAGTAGTAGTAGTAGAAGAAGAAGAAGAAAAGTAGTAGTAGTAGTAGAAGAAGAAGAAGAAAAAGTAGTAGTAGTAGTAGTAGAAAAGAAGAAGAAAAAGTAAATTTTAACAAATCTAACAACAGTGTAGTAGTAGGAGTAGTAGAAGAAGAATGAAAAGTTAGGTAAAAACAAAAAGAAGAATCAGAAGAAAAGTAGTAGTTCTAGTAGTCCATTTAGAAAAGAAAGTTGGGCTCTTAGTGAACACATAGAAATCAATGTTAAAGTTGAAGAAGAACTGAAAAAGCTGATATGTAGTAGTAGTAGTAGAAGAAGAAGAAGAAGAAAAGTAGTAGTAGTAGTAGTAGAAGAAAAGAAGTAAGAAAAAGTAGTAGTAGTAGTATAGAATAGAAAAGAAAAGCAGTAGTAGTAGTAGTAGAAGAAGAAAGAAGAAAAGTAGTAGTAGTAGTAGAAGAAAAGAAGAAGAAAAAAGTAGTAGTAGTAGTAGAATAGTAGTAGTAGAGTAGTAGTAGAAGAAGAAGAAGAAGAAAAGCAGTAGTAGTAGTAGTAGAAGAAGAAAAAGTAGTAGTAGTAGTAGTAGTAGAAGAAGAAGAAGAAGAAAAGTAGTAGTAGTAGTAGAAGAAGAAGAAAAAGTAGTAGTAGTAGTAGTAGAAGAAGAAGAAGAAAAGTAGTAGTAGTAGTAGTAGTAGAAGAAGAAGAAGAAGAAGAAGAAGAAGAAGAAGAAGAAGAAGAAAAAGAAGAAGAAGAATTTACGGTATAAGAATATTAAAAAACGAGTCGAAAAATGAGGCAGTGACAAATGACAGATAAGAAATTAGCAAAAAAAAAAAAAAAAATGGAATGAAAAAAAAAAAAAAAAGAGTTGTGCTCAATAATACAAATATAAAAGTGATGCCGAGAAAAATCAGTGAGTGAATGAGCGAATAAATATCCTACTGTGTTCTCATTCGAATCTCGAACATCTGCAGATGAATTTGAACAATAGCCGCGCCATACGATATGAACTTCGCGTCCAAATACCCATTATGAGGACTGGGTCAAAAATGGACGATGGGAAAATAGCTGAACTTTGCCATGGAAACAAACCAAAAAGAAGGATAGGTCAAATTGGAAAGAAAAAGAAAGAAAGAAGAAGAAGAAGAAGAAGAAGAAGCGGGAGAGAGGCTAAGTTTTGAACTATGTTAAAATGGATGTTCATTTAGCGTACTGCGATTCAAATTTTATTTAAATTTTCGTCATTGATAGATAGAAATAGAAGCATCCTTGTTAATGGCAAACAGAATAGCCGAAAGTGCTCGGATATACAGAATACTTGGATAGTTTTTGCACACTTTATGCCCAGGAAAGAAAATAATTATACAAATAGAAGAAAAATAAAATCTTTAATGACAGTACCTAGTCAATTGTATTTAATGAAACTTTGATGCGTGACTATTGATAAAATTGTTATAAAATTCTCACTAAAGGTTTTTTCTGACTAACGAGTCGACTGAAAACCAGCACGCCCAAAGAAGCTCAAATCTTAAATAAAATATTTAATGCGTTTCGATAGATCGGCTGCGTTTTCGTCATCGTCCGAGACAGAACGGCTGACAATATAAAAACGTGCAATAGCTCACAAAAATTGAATAACTCCCCTCTTTATTTTGACAGATATACAGTTTGTCCATAAAGTTCGTGTGCACTTTAAAAAATTTATAACTTTATTTGTATTTTCGATAGAAATAATCTGTAAAAAATGTTATAAAGTTTAATGTACCTAGTTTTAAGTATAATGAAAATAACTAATGTGATTTCAGGCATTACTGTAAATCAGTTGGCAAATGTTTACCGTAAACTGCAAAATCGTATTACCCTTTGTATTGCTAATGATGGAGGACATGTGTAAACTTAAATAAAATTTCAATAAAACCTTATAATATATAGATTTACTTCTTTCTAATCCTTTTTACAAATTATTTCTATCGCAAATACAAATAAATTTATAATTTTTTAAAAATGCACAAAAAATTTATGGACAACTTGTGTATTTGACACCATTTAATCGTGATCGTACTAATAAAATAAAATGTGTATACATTTTTAAACAAGTTAGATATATGGTAAAAGATGGATGATATATTATTCGTTTGGGAGCCGTTAAAAAACAGTTTCTTTCGCTTGGTTTATTGGTTGGTTTTGTTTAGCGGCATAACAACACCTCTATGGGTTATTTAATGCCGAAATCTAAATATTTTGAACATTATTTTATAGCTTCAACTAACTTGACTTTAAACGCAATTGTATGCCTTCAATTACAGATAAAATGTATTGTAAGTAATTTTACTATAAATAGGTATTGTTGGGTAGTTGATTTTGTTTGGCAACATATCAACCTCTATGGGTTATTTAATGCCGAAATGTAGATATCTTGTATGTAATTTCATACTTTCAGGGTAAAGGTATGTTTTTTTAGATATATAGTTTGCAGATTATAAAATGTATTGTTGTTAATTTTACTATAAAAATATATTTTTATATGATTTTCCTGTTGCATTAATTGTAATTTTGCAATAAAAATGTGTTGCTGCTCATTTTATTATAAAAATGTACGGTTGATTTTTGTTTGGGGATGCACTATTTGCCCATAGCTGGGACCCTAACAGACGCTACTAACCCGTATCAGGTTGGACCAAGGAACAACAGCAGGTAAGAGATGGTTCCATGCTCCTCAAAACCTCCAACCTCTCAGTCGAAGGCCTTAGTTTATCGTCATACCCAGGACAAATTCTCTTTCGTTTTGGCTGTCCGAATGATAAAATTGTAAGGCACAGTATTTTAGATAAATATGCCTTCCAAAAGATATGCAACGTATTAAGAAATAGGAAATTTTCAATGGTCAGAAGGAAATGTGAATTGAACTGTTATATAATATTGGTTCTGCTATATGGAAGTGAATGCAGTACAATCTCATTATTGATTTAGAAGAGACATGAGGCAACAGAATTGCGGTTCTACAGAAGAATCCTGCGAATATCATAAAGTGAAGACGTGAGCAACTTCGAAATTTTGGGGAAAATGGAAAGAAAAAAGGACAGTTATAGGTTGCATCAGAAAGAGACATACTGAGGAATGAGTTCTTGGGGAATACGATACTCATAGGTCATACTGAAGGCAAGAAGGACAAAAGAAAACAGCGTATATGGCGCCTAACGCTCTTCTGTTAATGGATGGGCGAACAAGGATTAGGAGATATAGCAAAAAAGAAAAAAAAACTTTACTAACCCTGGGATTGCATTCAGCTTTAAAGCTGTAGTTTGACATGCTAAAAATCTATTCACCCCAAGCTAGGCGGGAAGCCAGTAGCACGCAAGGGGTTACAGAGGATTTGGAGCGAGAGCAGATGGGGGTGATAGAGGAAAGGATGAAGAGAAGTATAGTGGATAGATGGAGATGTCGATTGACATTACATTTGAATTGTTAGAGATTATAGCTATCAGGGAAACAGGAAAAAGGATGGGAGTTCCACAGGTGAGAGGTGTGAGCTTACCTTTTTGAGGAAACGAGCTTAAAAATTAAGCTTAGGTTCAAAATCTTAGCGTTGGAATTTCACTCTGGTGATCAACGAAAGCCTTATAAAACACAGTTAAAAAAATTATAATTTCCTGAAGCTTTACAAATAGTATATGGTCAAGATGCATGACAAGCACATTATTACTAAATCACTGTGACATTAAATATGACCTTTATTTCCTTCAATGTGATATTATATTGAACAATTTATCTATATTATGTAATATGTTATACAGTGCTGTGGTTTTAGTGTAATTTTCAGTAAACATGCAAATTTAAAACATGTCGTATAATTTGTACCCAGCAATATCATGGTTTTATATAGACTTTTATCGATTTTTTTGTTTTTATTAATTATGATTTATCAAATGATCTAACAAAACTTATTACTTGAGTAGCCTTTTTTTGTAATTTTTTACAATATTTTCTGCCGTTTTTATTTATCGAATACTATAAAAAATTGCTTATTTTGCTTGTGAATCATAATTAGAATTTTAATTTGAATATATTTTCCATTCAATGTATCTAATACAAAATATATCAACTTTATTTGGATTTATTCTTGAAATAGTAAAATTTTAATGTTAATTTCTAAGCAAAAAAACCTGCGGAAATTACTTATTTCTGTATATTTTTAAGACAATCTTTACAACTCAACGCTCAAAAATTGGTGAAAAATATGCATCTAATTTTTCGTGTCTGTACTTACCACATGAGACACCAGTTTTCCGATCGCTATGTTGATTTTCTAAAAACAAAAAAAAAAAAAAAAAAAATCAACCTACCCTACTCTTTGAGGTTAATGCAGTGGATTCTTTTAAAAGACACTTTAGCAATTGGAAAATTCTAAGAGAGAATTTTTGTTACCATCCTGACTTTGGCATATAGAATGAATTATAAACATCGATTTACACAAATTTGAAAATGGGAGTCGCCTTTTCAGCGCTCCCTTATTTAAGGAAGACAATTTGATATTTTTAAATACCTTAATAGCGAACGCTTCAGTTTATTTTCAAGCAATATTCACATTAAAATAATTATTCACGGACGCATAGCTTTCGAGACAATTGCCATGACCCGACATCGCTATCCATTCTCTACCGAGTTTAGCTGACCGTCCACTTACCCTACTCGCTTCCGGGACGGCTGCTGCTAGTTTCATTGATGGACATTAATATTTGGCCATAATTGTTGCCGGGAAGCCGTAAACTTCGATAATTGTCAAATTTGTGGGGAGTAAAGCAGCTCGCCGGCCAATCAATAGCGTTGCAAGCAGGGCTGATTTCCTTGTTGCCGATTTCCCGCGAGGTCCAACGCAATGCCAGACACGTTGGGCGCTCATTACGTAGGCCCATTTATCATCGTTATCATGTCAAAATATCCCGCGTTCCAGCCACCGATTACTCCGGCCTTCTGCCAGCTCGGAGTTTCTTCTTCTTCTTTTTCTTCTTCTTCTTCTTCTTTGGGCTTTGGTTGCGCGATTTTGCCGGCCTGAAAATTGGCTCATTTTCTGCGGCAGCTTCGTTTATCTTCGAAAAGAGTCGCGTTTTCGCAGCTTGCCGTTCTTGAATCTATTCATTCATTTATCAAATTGAAGGAGAGGAGAAATAAAAGAAGGAGAGTAAACGCAGACGACATCCTGAAGATGCAACTTGAGAGAAAAACAGGGCCGGGGAAACGAGAGGCAAGATCAGAGAACGGGTTGACAAGAGACAGGAAGAGGAGCGGTGTTTTGTGGGCTGGCTGTCCACAGAGTGGGTTTGGGGAATATAACAGTAAAGGATGAAATAAACTGGACTGGAATCGATGAGTAAGATAGACTGATTGATTAATTGGATTGTTCTGACCGTCTGATTGATTGAGAAAAAGAATGAGCAAATGCATTCTGCGGCATGATAAATAGTTTGATCACAATTAATAGGACAGGGAAATGAGTCGAGGCACAGAGATACAGACCGAAACCGATTGATAGGTTTTCATACAATTGGGCTATTACAGATTTTACAAGTACACAATGGTATACGTTTCTATGGAGTTAGCAAGGAAGGGGGTATTTTCTACTTGTATTTAAAATCATGAGTTTTGATATCAGCTCAATCTTGCAGGTTACCGTACATTCTGTCGTCTTGCAGTTGATGGTTAGTCCTTGTACCTCGCTTTATCGCTTTCTTCTACCACCCTGTCTAGGGTTACGAAACATTAAAAGTATAGTTCTACAGAAGGATGCTGAGAATTCCATAGACGGAGCGATAAGCAACGAAGAAATCTCAAAGAAAATGGTAACTAAAAGAACAGCTATACTAAAATCAGAAAGAGATAGGAAAAATATATTGGATACATAATGAGAAAGGAACGCTCAGAAAACAAAACATTCACAGGGCGTATTGAGAGCAAGAGAGTTAGGGGAAGTCCATGACGAGCTTATGTTAATGGCTGGCAGAACGGGAGGCTGGAGGTTTGGCAACAGGAGACATGATATTAAGGACCACGGAGGATACGAAGTTGTCGAGGGATATAAAACCTTGACATCAGCTCCAATCTTATAAACAAGCATGTATCTTAGTCAAGAAATGGATATATATATATATTTATTAAATGATAAGGAGTCAGGAAGCCTATGACTGTCGTTAGGGCAACGGATATACCTCAATTCTATGCTAGTGGGATGCTATGATGAAGTCCAGCCTTCTTCAAGGTGGATTTAAATTCAGTTTTCCTTCTCCTAGGCTGGTTGTCACATCAAGGCTAAAAAGCACAGCCTGTCATATTATTAAGAGGTTTACGCCTCCTAGACTAGCTGCTACTCAAGGCAAGAAATATGCCCTGCTATTTAACCCATAGTTGGAGTAAGATCGTTATTACGAAATGAAGGAAAGAGAGAAGGTGAGAATTGAACTCGACACCGCTTACACATTCCTCGTTGATAACCGTTTCCCTACCAGCCCACCGACGATAGTGATATTAACTCTGCGAAGAGATAAAGATATCAAGAATATTAGATCATTTTTAAAACCTGTTAGTATTGTTCATGGCTGCCATAGCTAATTTCTAAATCATATTTGATCTCAAAGTCCCGCATCGAATTCATCCTCCTGTGATCCACGATGTCCGCAATCTTCTATGTGCCTTGACACTTCAGGACGTGGGCGACAATTTCTTATCCCACGTGGCCCTTAGAAGCGTTTCTCCCTATGCCAATCCTCCCGGCTCCCGTTCCGCCATCCGTTAATACAAGCTCGTCATGTAGTTAGCCCTCTGACTTCCCCCTGCGCTCTTGCCCGCGATTCGCCCTGTGAGTGTTTTACTTTCCAAGCGCTCCTTTTTCATTATGTGTCTAAGATATTTCAGTTGTCTCTTTCTGATTCTGAATATAGTGATTTTTCAAGCGTAGCTCAGATGTGGCACAAGGCCGAAAGTATGGGGCAGCCAGTGAGGATCGAACTCACTCATAATTGTTCTAGCGAGACAAGCTTGCTAACCATTACACCACCTCGAGGGGCCCTCTGATTCTGAATATAACTGTTCTTTTAGTTATCATTTTCGTTAAGACTTTTTCGTTGCTTACTTGCTCTGTCTATGGAATCCTCAGCATCCTTCTGCAGAACTATATTTCTACCGTTTCCTAACCCTAGATAGGTTGGTAGAAGAAAGCTATAAAGCGAGGAACATTTGCTGTCATATAAGGTCTGTTTCTCTCGCTGTACGTCTCGAGGTACTTGAAAAATCCAGAGACGAATATGCACGATGATAGGTCCTGATCTGGCATCTAGTCTACAATCGCTATACCCCAGACGTGCTGTGGCCTCCCTCTATCTTTTCTACAACTATTTCCAAGGCAACTGTTCCGACGAGCTACTTTCGCTGTTTACCGGACTATATAAATATAAAAGTGCTACCGTGCTGTCATCTCGGTCCCACCCTTTCAGTGTCAAAACAGTTAAATGTAAACTGTCTCTTCCCCTCAAACAGCTTCTTCTCCTGCATATATATATATATATATATATATATATATATATATATATATATATATATATATAAAGAAAGAACAGTAATATATAAATCCAGTGTTCTTATAGATATTTTATTTTTACAAAATAGTGCTCAATGTAAATTTACAGAGCATTAATATTATAAATTAATTGACTTAAAATATGTTTTTTCTGTTACCCAGTTCTAACCATGTTTCAAAAATTAGAAGCTAAAATTTTAATTTAATTGCAAAATTAAATTCAGGGGCTTTTAGCTTCTATTTTTGAAACATGGTTAGAACTGTGTAAAGGAAAAACATATTTTAAATCAATTAATTTATAATATATATATATATATATATATATATATATATATATATATATATATATATATATATATATATATATATATATATATATTTTTATATATATATATATATATATATATATATATATATATATATATATATATAGCTCTGCTCTACAGTTGTATTGAGCTCTTTAGTTAGTTGTTTACTCGTATCGGTTTTTTTCCTTTAGGCTTTAAACCTGTATCTGTGCGATTTTTTTCGACAGACTTCCATGCTTCTAGCTCTTTCTTTTTTTAAAACCTTTTTTTCCCTCGAGATTGATTTGATTATTGGCAAATCAAAAATTCGAGGGTTTTTCGAAACGAGTATAGTTATCTATATTTGTATGTATAAAGCTCTAGGTTATTCTATAGAGCACTGTTTTAAATCGACTAATATGGAACGTGTAAATGTAAATGTGTTATGTTTACTAAGAAAAATAGAAAAATTTATAATAAATATGAGGTGGCGAGCATATTTTCGTCTAAATAATAAACCTAATAGCAAAACCAACGAGAGCTATGGATTTAAGACCAATTCCCATCCCCCGTATGTTAAGGAACTCAATAACTTCGAATCGGAGTTAATCGGCATCATTAAAAAATTAAAATATAGAAAAATAAGAAATAATAACGTGCAACAGCAAATTACTAAGAACATGAAAGAAATAAAGAATGATAAGAAAATCTACATAAAAGCCGATAAATCTAAATTCTTATATAAAATGAGCCCCAATAATTACAAAAAATATTACATAAAGAAGTAATAAAACATTATATAAAAGCCCCAGATGACATAGAGACTAAAATTAACAAAGATGCTAATATCTTAATTAATAAATTTGAATTAGGTAATCGGGTTGAGAAAATAAACCTAAACACTTGCTTTATCACCATAAAACACCATAAAAGTAATTTTATTAATAACCCTGAATATAGACTCATAAACCCTACCAAAACAGAATTAGGTAAGATAAGTAAGATAATTCTGCAGGATATATGTAAATCCCTGATGACTTTCCTTAATATTAACCAATGGTAATCAACTAAGGATTGCATTAAATGGTTTGAAAATTACAACAAAATGAAAAGTGCTCATTCATTAGGTATGATATTAAGAAATATTACCCGTCTATTTCAGAGAAAACCCTAAATGAAGCCCTCAGCTTAGCCAAAGAATACATCCAAATCTCTGATGATAACATGAACCTAATTAGACATTGTAGAAAAATATTGCTATTCCACGATAATGCTATATGGATAAAAAAAAAGATAATATAGGTGCTACTCAGGATAAATTAAAAAAAAATAACCACACGAATAGTTTTAAAAACGAAAAAATTAAACTGAAATTCTTAACATATGTAGGCATAAAAAATCTTGGTTACTAAATTAGACGAATATTCCCGTTTATTTGTCATTCCACCTTAATGTTTGTATTTTGATATCCCCTCCCCTTTTTGGTGAATAAATCTTTAATACTCAGGTGGTTTGTGTTTGCGTTTGTGTGGTTCTTTCTTTGGTCACATGGTATAATTTTAGCTATCGCCAGTAATATGCGTTTCACTTTGCCTCTTTAGCCGATTTTCCCTGACGATCCGTTTAGGTGAAACCTAGGTAGGTTTGTCTGGCTCACTAGGTGTATATATATATATATATATATATATATATATATATATATATATATATATATATATATATATATATATGGAAATATATGGATATAGATCCGACAGTATGAAGAAAAATATACGGAAAAAACAAACAAAAATTCTTATATACAATTATGCTGTTTTAATGTTAATATGTCAACGTCGGACGTTTCGGTCTAATAAACCATCTTCAGGACATATTCATAAAATCATGTTGAATTGATAATGTTAATTATATTTTATGAATATGTCCTGAAGATGGTTTATATATATATATATATATATATATATATATATATATATATATATATATATATATATATATATATATATATTAATCACCCCAGAAAGCGATATTTAAAATGCATTTAAAAAATGAATAAGTATTTCCTGAAGCTTTAATTTTAGTTTTACTTCCAAGCTTATATATTTCCAATAGACAAAATTTCTTGGTGCATTGCAAACTGTATTTCTTGTTCATTATCAGTAAAATCGATAAATTCGTTCATATTGACAGATTTGTCAACACAAGATAATTAGAAAATTTTGCAGTTTAAGCCGCGTGCTCAGTTTTATTTAAAATTTCCAGGGCTGTTTCATTTAGGTATAAATTTTCATGATTTATTCTAAAATTAGCAATGAAATTTTGCTAAAATCTACCGTTTTGAAGTTATCGAAAATAAAATTTCGAACTCATTCGCGTCCATTCGCGTCTGG
>CAHIKZ030004724.1:1737500-1875000 GCA_903632075.3 Acanthosepion pharaonis | reverse complement strand
TCTTTCAAATTACCGAATATGTTGTTGTTTTTTATTTGAGAAAAATTCATATAAACTTTTATTTTATATTATTTTTTCCCGCGCGCTTGCGAGTGAAACTGCATTAGTTTTAAATGGCTGTTCTGTGTGCAGTTACGCAAATGGTTTTAAGATATAAAAAAAAAGTTAAAATGAATTTTTGGCAAATTTAGTGATGAAACAAAAGCATTCTGATATTTGAAAGATTATTATTCAGTTTAGTTTTGCTTGTTTTGTTTTACGGCATATCAACCTTAATTACGACAAGATTGCTGGCATTTTTTTTTCAAAATTATATTGCTGGTAATTTTTTTTTTACAAAAATGTATTGCTGGTATTACATTTTTCTTTTTCAAAAATGTATTGATGCTAAATTGCTGGTAATATTTTTCTTTCAAAAATGTATGGCTTATAATATTTTTTGTTTTCCTCAAAAAAAAGTATTGCTGGTAATAATTTTCGTTCAAAAACGCATTGCATTTTTTATTTTCTTCAAAAATATATTGCTGGTATTAAAACCTATTTCTACACTTTAATAGTGTATTAATCCCAGATTAGGATTAACTATTTGCTCATTACTGGGACCCTAACAGGTGCTAATACTCCGGGTCAGGGGGGACCAGGAAACACCAGTAATTAAGAGGTGGTTCCACGCTCTCGAAAACCTCCTGATGAGAGGCCTTGCTGTTGGACGTAGTTAATCGTCATACACAGGACACCGACGTCGTTTATCGTCTTACCCAGGACGTGGATGTAGTTTATCGTCTTATCCAGTACGCGGACGTAGTTTATCGACTTATCTAGGATGCGGAGGTAGTTTATCGTCTTATCCAGGATGCGGACGTAGTTTATCGTCTTATCCAGGATGCGGACGTAGTTTATCGTCTTAGCCAGGATGCGGATGTAGTTTATCGTCTTACCCAGAATGCGGATGTAATTTATCGTCTTACACAGGACACGGATGTAGTTTACCGTCTTACCCAGGACGCGGATGTAGTTTATAGTTTTAACCAGGACGCCATTATTACTCGGATATGATTCAGACATTTCTGAGTCACTTTATTAGCATTTCAGCAGTGCAATGCTTTTGTAATGTGGGTCTCCACCTAATTTTGGAGGTTAGATGCAAATATTTCCCTGTTAGCCTATTGTTACGGTCAGTTTACATTTGAGTCTATTTTAATATATAATTTGATTTGATATTCCCTCTCGTTTTTGGCCGCAGTTTCGTGATCAACGAAACGATATACAAATGATTCACAGTGCATAATCTGAAACTACTCAAACGTTGACCTCGTTGATTGTAACTGACAGAACCATTGACGCGTGTTCAACATATTGACAATTAATCTCGTCTAGCTTTTTGCTTTTGATTCTTCTGAAACACGAAAGGCGAAGCTCTGTCAAAAGCAGTTCTGGCGAGCGGAGTGAAACCAGCGCCTGCAGTACTTGCGGATTAGGCTTGTGGCTTAGAGGAGGCATCGATCTGCAACGAGGGAGATGAGTTAACTCAGTGGCCGGCGAAGCGGCGTCGGTTTGATTTTGTCACCGGTGAAATCGATAAGAGCTTTACGGTTTTTCACTTTCAAGATGACTAAAACGACGTCACGACATTCCCCGAAATCAAGCACCTCGCACTGACGACGATGCGCATGAAAATAATCCGTTATAAAATAGTGAAATTAACATCTGTACTCAAATTTTGTTTGGTAGGGTGAAAGGAACTGAAAAAAAAGGACCCCAAAACGGAACAGGAAATAGACAAATTTATAGTCTGTCTATATTTCCAAGATGAGGTATTGTAACTATTTACATTATTTGTTCAAGCTGTCTTCTTCAACGATACATGGCGTAGTGGATCCAGTCACTGGACCCCAAAAAGTTGTGAGTTAAATACCTGGCTACGCAGAGTTGAAAAAAAGTTAGAGTTGAGTCAAAAGGAGATAACTGAGACATCCGGCAAAGGCATGTCATGTGGAACTAGAACAATCTAAACAGGGTGTACGAAATTGAGGGTTCAGTTCGAAATTTCAATCACCTGAAGAAGACCGGAGCGTACAACGGCCGAGCATAACAATAAAGATAACGAGAACAGTCCGAAGATTGTAAATAATGTAAATTTTATGGCGTAGAAAAAAATCAGATTCGTCTCTTACATCGATCATATTGAATTTTTTTTTTTTTTTAATACGGCACATCAGATTAGTCCAGGTTATTTAGAGTTAAATTAATTGGTTTTGATAGACAATCGTTAGGTAGACATAGGTTTGGTTCCCGCTGGAGTCGTAAAAGTAGACATAGGTTAGTTTGGGCCGAGATTCCAAAACCTTCACATATGCTTGTAAGAATTTTATTTTATTTAATAATGATTTTAATGATACAAGTCTTACTAATTAACCCATAGCTGGGGAGAAAAGAAGTAAATTCATACCGTTACCAAGGGTATTTGCGCTGAAGTGAATTTAACGAACTCAAGGGGAACTGAAACTCGGCTCTCCGATTAACAATTCTAAATCATTATCCATTATACCCAATAGCCCATCCAAGCTTACAGCACCTTGTACACCCAAGGGGTCACCCATCTAGTTAACACCCAGGTTCGACGTTGCTTACATTCAGTGATCGTACGCGAACCGGTGTTTCAATGTGATATGTTTTTACAGGTAAGCGTATCCCTCTCAGCTGTGGGTTAAATAGTAGGGAAAACTGGATTCTTCAGCCTTGGTTGGCAACCAGTCTATGACAACTATGAATACAAAGTCAGATGGGTGTGGTGCTAGCTATTTCATCTTATAAAACTACTTACTGTAGAAAGTATCTGACTCATTCTGCCATGATCTATACTTACAAAAGACAGATCAGACCAATAATGGAGTATTGCTGCCAAATCGAGGCTGGAGCTGCCTAATTCTCACTCTCCCGCCTTGAAAGAGTTCAATAGCCTCTACGCGGTCTTCTGGGTGATGGATTATTTTTCGCACTGCAACTCCTTACCTACAGATGAAATTTTCCTTGCCTGTCGCTACTCTATCGCAAAATCCATGGCAAATATTCTGACGAGTTACGTTTATTAGTTCCCACCAATTCATAACTTTGTAGATAATACCATGCCATGTACAGTAGAACGATCAATCCCGATTCGCTTTGTATATCATTCGTAAGGAAGAAGTTTCATTTGAACAGTTTCTTTTCAAGAACTGTTACTTTCTGAAGCAGTCTCCCGAGAAGATTCTTTCCTGATCGCTACAATACTTAGTCTAGGGTGAAGCGTTATCGTTCTTTCATATACTCATATTCAGCATTTCGTACCTCCTCCTTTTATATTCATAAAATCTCAATAAATAAGCCTCTCCCTTGACTAACTCTTGACTCTTGTATTGGGTGAACAATTGGTAGAGGAATATCGAGTTCTCTCAGTCACTGTGTGTTTATCTAAAAATAAATTCGCTTAGATTCCACTTCATCCCTGCCGGCTTAGTGGTAGAATCTCTGACTGACACCCGTTCAGTCGGGTTTCGATCCTAGCTAGAGGCAACTGCACGTCTAGCCACCCTGATGAACTGTGATACAGCGAACAGTCTGTTTGTGGATGACTATATATATATATATATATATATATCTGGTTGGATTGAAGTGAGTTTGTAACCCTGGGTTTCACGCTTTTTTGATCGTCAGACAAACTGATTAATATGTTAGCTCTATCTCTGACATCTTCTAATCTTTCTAATAAGTACCGCGCATATAATATATAAATAATTATTTATATATATTTATATTTATGTTCACACACACAGACACACACATATATATATATATATATATATAATTCCTCTACCAATTGTTCCCCCAATATACCCATCAACTATCACCCAGTAGTGTATATACATGTCTGAAGATTTTAATATTTTTTATTGTTCAATATATAAATATATATATATATATATATATATATATATATATATATGTGTGTGTGTGTGTGTGTGTGCGTGTGTGTGTGTGTATTGTTGTATGTTTGGCGCTCTTATAGGACTGCTTTTCATTTACTTTGCCATACATCTGTGATTTTTTTCCCAGGTACAAATGAAATTGATTCTTCCAATGCTGATTTCGCGCATGATTAATCTGATGTTGTTAGGGGTAGACTGAAAACCCATCCAATCCAACCGGTAATTTAAAATTTGAATCTGTAGTTAAAGATGTATGCGATTTAATATTACTCCTTAAGTTACCAGAGTTTCTCGAGTGGTGATCAGGTGATACATGGGTCATCTGAAATTGCTGCAACGACAGTTAGAACACTAGATAAGATCTGAAACCTGGTGATGTTTAGTTGCATTTGTAGCACTATGCGTCCTTGCTCGATTGGTTAGGACAAGCACTTAGATGGTTTGTAAATGATTATATGCAGGCCGAAATAGGACAGTCATCGGTAAACTCAAGATGTGATAGCTTCAGGGAAACCACCCAGTCTCCAAAAGTAAAATAACGGATATATATATATATATATAAATAAAAAGTCAATGAAGAAAAAAATGTCAACTTTCGGGATCAAATGACACTCTATCGGATAGTGGGGAAATCCGACCATGTTCCGGCTACTGTCGCGGTAGTCACGTGTATAATTAATTGTAAAAGTAACTGGCAGAATCACAGTTAGAGTGAGAAGCGGGTAGAGTCATCTATCGAATGTCACGGTCAGAGTAAAAAGAGATAGCGTTCCCGCAGGCCGAAAGGACGATTTTATTTATTAATCTTTTGTGAGAAAAGATACAAAAAGCAGCGATGTCCCAAGCAAAATTTACCTGTCCCTAGAAAATGCCAGGTGAATTAATTCATGGACTAAAAAAAAAAAAAAAAATTAACCATTGTTTATCGGAACCAGCCAAAATCTCGAGTCGGCTGTATTTGGGACGTTTCTCCCCGTTCAATATCTCGTCTTCAGATTAAATGTACACTTGATCTATCACGGTTTTGTCCAAAACGGCGCAGTAGGAAATCGAACGAAGGCGTGGATAAGAAATTGGAGAAAAACTGACTGTGCGGACCCGGGCGTATGGTCACCAAATGAACATTTGATAACTGTTGTATTGTGATCCGAACAAAAGAGACAGGTGACCGAATCTGTAATTACGTTGAGCGCATTCGACATCAATGTAAACCAAAACCGTCTCTCCATGGACCCGAACTGATTGCATTTTACCTTTATATTGATATCAAATTAATGTTGCATATCACCTCTCTTAGGACTGTCAGCATATCATAATAATAACGTAAACAAGTGAAATGGGCTGTGAGTAAAATGTCAATAAACGAGTGATTATATTGCTGATATCATCACTAAGAATAGATGTTGAATTGATTAGAATTTAAAGACTATATCGCTCTGCACTTGACAATGCTCAGTTGTCGTCTAAATTCATTCGTCAAATGCTTCCGGTCTGGAGAACAGAGTGACGTACGAGTTGTTGGCTATTATGACATGCTAACTCTGGCTGGGTTATTGAATATGTTTCTATTATTATAATTGAGAATATTGGTAAACATTGATCGGATTTTGATTTGTGTCTATAGGCAAACATTTTTTTCGTTCATACTTGAGTCTATAGGCAAACATTTCTCTGGTTCATATTTGAGTCTATAGGCAAACAATTTTCTAGTTCATACTTGAGTCTATAGGCAAACATTTCTCTGGTTCATATTTGAGTCTATAGGCAAACAATTTTCTAGTTCATACTTGAGTCTATAGGCAAAAATTTTTCTGGTACATACTTGAGTCTATAGGCAAACATTTTTCTGGTTTATACTTGAGTCTCTCGGCAAACATTTTCTGGTACATACTTGAGTCTATAGGCAAACATTTTTCTGGTTCATACTTGAGTCTATAGGTAAACATTTTTCTGGTTTATACTTGAGTCTATAGGCAAACATTTTTCTGTTACATACTTAAGTCTATAGTCAAACATATTTCTGGTTCATACTTGAGTCTAAAGTCAAACATTTTTCTCGTTCATACTTGAGACTATAGGCAAGTATTTGTCGGGTTTATACCTGAATCTATCGAAAAATATTGGTCAGATTTATACTTGTGGCTCTAGGCAAAAACCCGATGTAAGAATTTGATACTGTTTTTATTATTAATGTTGGAGATGCAATCTCCCAAAGGGCATGATAGTTCCTATTTCCATGTAAGGATCTTGTTCACCAAAGAGTCTTGTAATTTGAATAAGGTACATTTAGACAGCAAATAGTCATCCAAACAAGTTTGAGTACAAAATAAACCAACCAGGTCTGTTTAATTACTATTAACTCAGTCATTTTCAAGAACCTGATGAAAATTTTAATCCTGGATTCTGATTATTAATCTTGAAGATGCAATTTCTCAGAAATCATGAGAATATATAGTCCCTTGTTCGCTGCAGGGTCGTGTAATTTGAATAAGATATAATTAGGCAGCTAATATTAAAACACACAGGTTTGATTGAACAGTATTAAATTCTTACATCGGGTCCTTGAAAAGAACTGAGGCAATAAAAATTAAGCAGACAGACCTTGTCAGGTTATTTTTTTTTTAACAAACTTATATATATATGCATATATTTTGGCAGCATGTTTTCTCATTAAGACATGTTTCGTTGTACAGCTTAGATATATTCTGTCTACTCATTTTTGATAATATCCTTTCATTCTCGGGGATAAGATTTTGATGTCATTATTGAAAGACGGGAGAAAAGAATCCATCTCTACCTGCAATCAAAATTAGGACAAAGTATATTACAAAAGCTACCGCTAACTTGCACTACCGAAGTTTCATTCTATAATCACAAAAATAATATATATATATATATATATATATATATATATATATATATATATATATATATAAATATATAACGAACAGTAGCATATATAATCCGGTGTTCTTATAGATATTTTATTTTACAAAAGAGTGGTCAATGTAAATTTACAGAGCATTAATATTATAAATTAATTGATTCAAAATATGTTTTTTCTTTCGCTACAGTTCTAACCATGTTTCAAAAATTCGCTTGAGGATGCAATGGAACTAATGTCTTTAATTTAATTACCAAATTAAATTCGGAGCTTTTAGCTTCCATTTTTGAAACATGGTTAGAAACAGCGTAGCGAAAAAAAAACATATTTTAAATCAATTAATTATATATATATATATATATATATATATATATATATATATATATATATATATATATATAAAAAGAAGAGAAGAGAGGTGCCGCAAACGTTTTTGGTTGTAATGTGGATTTTTTTTTTTACAAATATTATGCTTTATTTTCCATAATTTTACTAAACGGGTTTCTGGTCTCGTGACCGTCTTCAGGTAAAAGGCGGAGATTTCCACATATTATTACAAACAATTAATTTTTTTCCTTTATGTTTTTCAGTGTTAAATATTCTCGATATGAGACATTCTCTGTTTTTGTGTTAGTGATTCGAATGTCTTTCTTGAATTGGCAGTGAAGTGTTCTTCGTGAAGGGTCATAAAACAATTAAGATTGGTCAGAGAGAAATGAACCCTGTGTGTTCTTAGATCTGTTTTCATTTTCGTGTGTTTCTGTCAGCATGCTTGCATATATGCTTGCGTATATTCCCCCTCCATACATATACTGTCTCACTACGAGGAATTAGTAAACTCATTTGTACACATGCACACATACACATACACACACACACGTCCCACCACAAGGAATCAGTACATACACACATACATACATACACACACACACACACATATATATATATATATATATATATATATATATATATATATATATATATATATATGTATATATATACAACGTGATGGTGTCCCTATGAGTTGTTGGTCCGACTTTTAGTAATTTCTATGTCTAATCTTTTAAATTAACATCTTTAATAATCTTTAAAAAAAACTTTCCATTTACCATAAGATATGTTAATGATATACTTATATTTGTTAAGAATACGGAAGAAATACATGAAGAAAAAATTTCCAGGACAACTCTGTCCTTAAGTTTATATATATATATATATATATATATATATATATATATATATATTACAGGATCATTTTTTTAACTTATTCGAGATGATCATCGCCCTCTGTAACCTTCTAATTTTCTGTCCTGGAATAACAACTTGCTTCACACATTTCACGTACGATTTCATTTTCAAGTCTTTTTTCATTACTCTTTGTCATAAGAGAAACTCCTGTCTCATGTGCCGAACCTCTTATGAATTTTATTGGATTTTTTTCAATTTAATCTCTTTAGCTCTAAGTTGAAATCATGATCCTTTTCGTGTTGTGACCTCCTGATCCAGTTTTCCTCTCCTGATCCTGTTTTCCTCTCCTGATCCTGTTTTCCTCTCCTGATCCAGTTTTTCTCTCTACCGCTCCATTTTATTTTCAAATTATTCACCGTTCTCTTGATGAATCTTAAATAGATTTTGAAGATGGAAGCCAGCGAATGAATGTTCGTACCATTAATGAAGGCCCAAATGATCTTTTTCCTCTCACCATTGCTCAGTTTGGAAGGCATAGTGGGGGTGGCACAAAACAATTTTAAACTGTTTTCTTTTTAGCTGAATAAATCAAAGGGGTTTTCAGTGATTCTTACGACAATTCGTGTCAAGAAGGTAAACGTATTATCTGAAAACCTGGAAAAAGAAATTCAATTAGTTTAGTGTTTTGTTTTTTTTAGATATTAAACAATTATGCATTTACACGATTTGGAGAATTTTGAAGTTACAACCGATGTATATATATATATATATATATATATATATATATATATATATATATATATATATATATATATACAATATACATATATATATATATATATATATATATATATATATATATATATATATATATATATAAATATAAAGACACATAATATATATATATATATATATATATATGAAGAAATATATTCTTTAGGTGTGCTATATTTATGGGACAATGTGCTCAATGTCAGAGATAGAACGTGTGTAAATATAAAAGTGAACACAGAAGTCAAAACTTAGAGGCGACAGATTGTTTCATGCTAGACGCAAACGTCAGGTCACCTGATATATATATATATATATATATATATATATATATATATATATATATATATATATATATATATATAGTATAAGATGACATTTGTAAAAATAATCTTAGTTTTTTATGCCGACTCTGTTTTTTTTTTTAAAAAAAAGGAAAATTTTTTCAGTTGTCATCTTATACGAATTTGCTTTTTCCACAGAATTGATCTGGGAATTTAACTATATATATATATATATATATATATATATATATATATATATATATATATGTGTGTGTGTGTGTGTGTGTGTGTGTGTGTGTAAATTTCATTAATACATATTTTACTGTTGCTACTCTGCTTTCCGAAGTAAGTAGTACTCCTTACCCTCACGTCCAACCAGTTTTAAACTAAAAGTTTTCATTCCCCTACATTCGTTGCTAAATAAGACTAGAGAGAGCAGTCTGTCGTAATATTTACTCCATAGCTGTGCCTGGGATAGAGACATATATTTGCACACCTATATACTCCTAGAATTATATTCTGAACAATGAAATATATGCCGCACTATACTTAAGGCTCATTAAACCGATGTGGTCAAAATAATTTCATTATTCATGTATAAAATTATACCGTAATTCCTCATGTATAATAGGCATTTTTCTTTTAAAAAAGGCAAATCATAGATGCGTATTATGCACAGATAGAAAAAATCTTTAAGAATTATCATAAAACTGAATTAGAATAATCCTATTCTATGTTTAAACCGATTTTTTTTTAAATAAATAGGAAACCGTAATGAAATTGGAGAGGTACAATTTATAAGGGTTGATTACCAAACAAGTGTTGCGGATTATGCGTGAATAAAAGCATTTTCCCACACTTTCAGCGCAATTTCAGGTGCGCGTATGATGGATGAAGGGGTATTATATATGGGGAATTATGGTATTTGAATTTACCTGTAAGTTATCTATACGTCTATCTTATTCTGTTTCTGTGTGCATGTGTATACGTGTGTTTGTCTGTGGGTGTGCATGTGGTTGTTATGATGTGCGTGTGCCTACATGTGTGCATGCGTGTGTTTTGTGGGTGTATCTATGTCAGTGTGTGTGTCAAGTATGTGAGTATATGTATGTGTGTGTGTTGTGTGTGTGAGTATGTATGTGGGTGAGTAAATGAGTGAGTGAGTGTGTATGTGAGTGTGTGTGAGCCCAGTTAATTTTCTTTGAAAGCCGCTGAAAGTAAGTCATTGTTTCGTGATAAATAAGAAAGAGAGAAATAAAGAATACGAGGATAAAAGTAAGAAAGATCAAAAGAAAAAGAAAGTAGCAGACGACAAGAAAGAAAGAAAGAAAAGTTCAAATTTTAATGAAAAATATTAAATTTGAAGGAAAACATTAAATTTGAATGAAAAATAAAAGAAATATCAAATTTGAATGAAAAATATCAAATTTGAATGAAAAATGAGAGAAATGTCAAATTTGAATGAAAAATATCAAATTTGAATGAAAAATAAAAGAAATATCAAATTTGAATGAAAAATATCAAATTTGAATGAAAAATAAGAGAAATGTCAAATTTGAATGAAAAATATCAAATTTGAATGAAAAATAAAAGAAATATCAAATTTGAATGAAAATTAAGAGAAATGTCAAATTTGAATGAAAAATATCACATTTGAATGAAAAATAAAAGAAATATCAAATTTGAATGAAAAATAAGAGAAATATCAAATTAAGAAAGAAAGAAAATATAAAATACAAATTAAAGATATGAGTAACAGAGAAAGAAAAAAAAGTCTTCCAACAAAGAAGGAAAAAGATGGATTTTTTTTTTTAGTTCCACGGTGAAACTTTATTCAATTGACTGATTCTCTATTTTCTTTTCATTTTTCAACATTTTTTTTTTTTTTTTTACTCCTTATCATTTCACAGGCTTCAGGATTCTAACCACAAAACAGTTGCAATATTTTGGGAATATAATAAGGAAAGAAGGCTCGGAAATTTTAACGCTCACATCGCTTATCGAAGACAAGAGAAGACATATGACAAACAATATTCTGCCAGCATTAAAACCGATGTGCCAGTAATATTTTTTTTATTGTTCATGTATAAAGATATGTTTGAATTCACAAGAGCCCCACACGTCTTTATGTTTCTGTTTATGTGTTTGCGTGTGTGCGAGAACACTTAAATTTGTATGAATGCTGCTGAAAGTCAGTCATTCTTTAGTGAATGAAGCATAGATTACAAATGTTAATGCATGTCATTCGCGGCCGGCACAAATAATCTAGGATGAAACATTAGAGAGAGAGAGAGAGAGAAAGAGAGAGGGGAAAGAGATAAACAAATAGATAGATAGAGAGAATGAAAGAGAGAGTGTGAGAGAACACTGTTCACATTCCCTTATATGTTTGCATTTGCCTCCATTCGTACGGACACGCACATCTAACACCCGGATCATGTTTCATTGCCTGCGTTGTCAAATGCCTGTTATTAGTGGCTGACAATTTTGACGGGTTTCCGTCATTTGTGGACACCATAAAAATAATGACGTTGCCGACTATAAATCGTGAACACTCGCTAGTGGCAACCTTCCACCTTTCTTCCACCCACGACCAAGAACGCCCGTGACAGCCGGACAAATATGCCACAATTGTCGCTCGCAATTCGAATCGTGCTTATTTTCTGAGTAAAAAAAAAAGGGGGAGAAAAATCTTTTTATCATGGTCGCGAGACATGTCTAATTATATCTGAAAGATAAATGGAAGCTTTTGACATCAATGTCTCGGCGAATATTTCTAGGGTGGGTTTTACTTTTACCTTTGTCACTGTTTGGTTTGCCTTTCTTTTGCTTTTATTGATGAGTTTCCGCAAGCTACACTACACCTTCCACTGCCGCCGCCCTTGTCTCGATCAGCTTCTGCGATTATAAACTGGCCCTTATGACGGCGATGTCTACTTCAGCATTTAATGACTAGTCATATCATTAGTCATTATGTATTATTATCTCTCATAATTCTTCTAATCCTTCTTCTTCTTCATCAAAATTGATCGTCAACAATTTCCTGTTTACTCTGCAACTTCCTCTATCTTCTCAATATCCAAGGACTTTACGTATTAGGACAATATTTGCCAAGCATGCCTTCCATATCATTACTAGTGAGTAGCGAGTTCCATCCCTAAAACTTGCTATACAACTCTAGCCTTGTGTTAAAACAAAGATGGGGAATCTACTGTAAGCGGATCACAAGAGGACCGTCTGGTGATTTTATACTGTCCGTAAGAGCACAATAAAGGATTGTTTTTAAAATTTCGTTAAAAAAAAAAATAAACATTTTTTTTAAAACAAACATTATTAAAAATAAAACTTTTTTTTTTAGTTAAAAACAAAACGAGGGTCGTTCAAAAATTTCTAAGCCTCACCCGGAAAAAAACAGCCATTTGTTGCGGAGTCCCCTTCCTATGCAACCGTGAAGAAGTGGGTTGAGAATTCAGGCGGGGCAGGGACAGCACAGAAGAGGGCAGGTCGTCCAAAAACCTTAGCCACAGATGAACAAATTGATGCCATGCACCATATAGTTTTGTATGACAGACGTCTTACTGTCTAGCAGATAGCTAAGTCTAGAGGCATTAGTTCAAGGTTCGAGACATACTGTTTTAATTGAGGATGAACAAGCTGTCTGCAGGATAAGTTCCAAGAATGCTGACGCCAGAGCAGAAGCTGAAAAGGGTTGAAAACTTCCAGGATTCTTCTGAATTGCTTCCAGGCTGATCTTGAAAATTTCCAACTGGATAGTAACTCAAAATGAAGCATGGGTTCACCACTTCGTGCCATAATCAAAGATTCAAAGCAAACGGTGGAAACACTCTGATTTTATACCCTCGAGGAAGTTCAAGCAAGCTGCATCTGTTGGCAAGACGACGGCTTCTGGGATTTTGCATTCCGAAGGCGTAATCATCATATACTACATGTAAAATGGAAAACTATTGACGGACAGTACTAAGCATCAGATTTAAGAGAGCTGAAGTCGGAACGCAGAGGGAAGCTGAGGGCAAGTGTACCAGGATAGCGCACCCGTTTACAAACTTCTCAGTAGCTGAAGCTTTGGAACTGTGCAGGTGAAGCCCGTACAAATTTAAGAGGTTGTGCGAAAAATGCACAAAACAGAGGCTGGGCAGGCATAAAGTATCTGCAAAGGAAATGCATGACACCCAAGGAAATCCATGAGGACAATGTACAGGCACTTGCTGAGGGCGCACCTTCCTATGCAACTGTGAAAAAGTGGGCTGCAGAATTCAAGCGGGACAGGGAGTGCACAGAAGATGACCCTCGGTCATGACGTCCAAAAACCTCAACCACTGATAAACAATTTGATGCCATTCATCGTATGGTTTTGGGTGACACACCTTTTACTGCCTTGTAGATAGCTAAGTGCATAGGCATTACATCTGGTTCGGTCCGTACTGATTTAACCGAGATGAGGAAGCTGTCTACAAAATGGGTCCCAAGAATGCTGATACCAGAACAGAAGCTGAAAAGGGTTGATATTTTCACAACACTTCTGACTTGCTTCCAGGCTGTCCCTAAGAATTTTCGCCGCAGATTAGTAACTAAAAATGAAGCATGGGTTCACCACTTCGTGCCATAATCAAAGATTCAAAGCAAACGATGGAAACACTCTGGTTTTATACCCTCGAGGAAGTTCAAGCAAGCTGCGTCTGTTGGCAAGACGATGGCTTCTGGGATTTTGCATTCCGAAGGCGTAATCATCATATACTACATGGAAAAGGGAAAGACTATTAACGGGCAGTACTAAGCATCAGATTTAAGATCAAGTCAGAACGCAAAGGTGGGATCTTGCTCCAGGATAACGCGCCTATTCACACTGCTCAGATTGCAGTAGGTGAATCAGCCAACTGTGGCTTTGAATAGCTTCCCCTTCCTCATTATTTACAATACTTAACTACATCTGAGTTCTTCCTGTTTTCTCAAATCCCACCTGTTTGGTCGTCATTTTGGAAACAAGGAGATCATATGTGCTGTGGATAAGTTTTTGGAAGACAAGGACATAACCTTTTTCAGTGATTGGTTTGCAATGCTCAAGACGTTGGACCAAGTGCACTGATGTCACTATTAAAAAGGACTCTATTAAAAATAGTGATAAACTTGTTTCTCTAAATCCTTCTGAGAGAGGCTGTACGAGCTTCGGGATTGCAATGGAAATAATTGTCGTAGATTACTTCTACAAAGCAGAGAACAAATCACTGTAAGTTCACACTCGAATATCGGGGGCCGAAAGAAATGCCGAAAACTCGATTCGCAGGTACTATCTCACAAATCTCAATACACGTAACCAATCAGAAAAATAACTCATTCCCCGAGGAACGCAGTAGCCGAAATACACGAATTTTCTCACGTTCTCCCCGATTCGGGAACACCAACTGCTTTTATCGGCCGAGTATTTTTTGCTATTCGTCGACAACTCGGAGAGGGCGCACACTTTTAGCATATCAAAATACTTTTATGTCGATTGACTTGTTTCTAATTTAAATATTCCGTCTTCAGCACATCATGCCACATTTTCCATCGTAAGATACACGCGACATACTGTGGCTTGGTTTGACGAGGTAATTCGCCGTTTTCTTCGCTATAGAGACTTAGAACGAGTCTCTTAAAATTTCTTTTTTAAAAGTCCGTTAAAACAATAAATATTCGTTTTTAATGTCCGTTAAAAAAATAGTACTTTTTTTTAGTGAAATGTTCCACAAAATTCTAATCATTTCAAAACAGGAACAAAGAAATTAAAAACGAAAACCAAATAGAATAGCGAGTCCCAGTTATCAGGAATTTCCCTTCCTACAAAATCGACATGTACAACTACATACACCTGGATAACTTTGCCTATGCCAACAGCTAGTTATCGGCCTAGACGCTGTGTGTCTACTCCAACTGGGGATACATATATGAAGATTTTTCTACTCTTCGTTATAAACCTCTAACGAGACCCATCGATGAATTCGTATTATTGTGAAAGATTATTCTCGCCGGTACAAATCTCCTTAGCTGTATTAGAAGTATTAAATATGAAATTAACTTTCCACACTTTTGTGCAATCTGTTCACACAATGTGTCCAATAGAGAAATAAATATACAAATCAAGTGTGCATTTTTATTATTAATTAATAATAATATATTATTCAGTTGTAGAACTAGTGTACTTTTTGTGAGTGGCAAATGAATGAGATTGTTGCAATGGCACAAGAGAAGGAAGAGCAGATGATGAAGATATATGTTTGGTTCCAATCTTTGTATAATGTATATAAATTTGTATATGTATTATAAGTATATGTATCATATCTATTATATGTATATGTATTATATTTATTATATGTATATGGATTCTATTTATTATATGTATGTATTATATGTATATGGATTATATTATATGTGTGTATTATATTTATATGTATTATATTTATTATATATATGTATTATATGTATTATATTTATTATATGTATATGTATTATATGTATATGTATTATATGTATATGTATTATATGTATATATATTGTATGTAATTTATTTATCATATGTATGTATTATATGTATATGTATTATATTTACTATATGTATGTATTATAAGCATATGTATTATATTTATTATATGTATGTATTATATGTATATGTATACAAATATGTATGTATTTATAATCTGTATATAAATTTTTATATATGTTGGTTCAAATCTTTGTGTTCCATATACTGCTCTAGTAAGCACCTGACTCCTCATGCTATCCTATACTTTTACAAGAGCCAGATCACGCCGAAAATGGAGTAATATTATCATATTTGGGCAGTAGTTGTCCAGCCCTCATTTACAAGTCTTGATAGAGTTCAAAAGCGTCTCCGAATCCTTGTGGGGACGAATTATTTTTCACCCTCCAACTTCTCACTGCTCTGTCGCTACTTTCATGAAAAGTGCTCGGACGAACTGCATACCTTGGTTCTGCCAGGTCTAACCTTTCACGGCTAGGACCCGCCACGCCACTTAGATTGTAGCAAACCACTCACATTCCATGCCTATTTCATCGCCGAGAAATAAGTTCCACTCAAACTGCTTCCAACGAACGTCTTCTCTGGGGAACAGAACCCAAGATGATGTTTCCCGGATTGCCACAATCTTAACATGTTCAAGTTGAGAAATAAGCGTTATCTTCCCCATATATACTAACCTTTAACTTAACTCTCTACCTGGATTGGCTCCCAGGCCTTATACAGGATGAAGATTCCAGCGAACCACTGCTCTGGGGAACAGAGCCCAAGAAGATGTTTCCCTGATCACCACAATCTTAACCTGTTCAAGTTTAGAATTAAGCTTATCTTCCCCATATAAACTACCCCATAACGTAACCCTCTACCTTGAGTGGCTCCCAGGCCTTGTACAGGGTGATGCTTACAGTAAAAAAAATCCCCCTCTTCAAATTTATAGACATAACATACAGAGGCACGCTGGGATTTCTTCGTAGTCAATATGATAGACCACTTCTTTATCTTATTTGACACATTTTCTCTTTTTTCTTGTCTTGAACTCAGAACGCTACGATCATTTGCCTTGTGTCCTTTTTGTATGTTAAAACCATTCTTAGTTGGTGAACTTTTTCGTCTCCTTACTTAATGTGGCTTTGTCGACTTTTTGTCTTACATATATTGTTTGCTTCGTATTATTTTTTTATCTGTTTATTACAAAATTCGTCAATTTTGTTTGATGGCAATTTTTGCCAATTACGTTTAATTATGGCCAATTAATGTACACTATGTAAGATAGACAGGTGTTGAGTCTAGAAGTGAAGGGGCTAAGATTGTAGGGATAAGGGAAATATTTTCTCGGGTGCTGATCCAGAAAGTAACGGTTCTTTGAAAGAAGCTGCCTGGGTTAAACTTCCTCCTTATCAACAGAATACGAAGGAAACGAGAGCGATTTGAACCTATGTACGTGACGTGATGGGTCTTAGATGACAATAATTGAACCGGTGGAACTAAAACATGTAGATAGCGTGAGTGTTAGGAAATAATAATATTTCACGGGTATTAAGTGCCTGGACGTAGAGAAATAGCAAAAAATGACTACTGATTACTGACTTTCATTCTCACCGAGTTTTGCGTCCTTGTTACATTCAATTTCTGTTTTTAAAGATACATTTTTCATTGTTTCGACTTACGTGTCATTTTCTCGACCTTATTTAATAGCTACGCGACCATTATCACCATTGATAGTGTCTTTTCCCCGCCTTTGTTGTTCAACATTTTTTCAAAGCTTCGTATGATTGATTATGAATAAACTTCCGCGGCATTGCATTCGTCTCCTTTCCTCCAATCAAATATCACAAGTCGAAGTTGAGTAAATACGTTGATTTGATCGCGTATTCTATGAAGGGAAGAATGAAGAGAAAAAGGAAGAAAAAGAGATTAGGAGAGAGAGAGAGAGAGTAAAAGAAAGAAAAAGAGATTATGAGTGAGAGAAAAAGAAAGAAAAAGAGATTATGAGAGAGAGAGAGAGAAAGAAATAAAAATAGATTATGAGAGAGAGAAAAAAAGAAAAAGAGATTATGAGAGAGAAAAAAGAAAAAAGAGATTATGAAAGAGAAAGAAGAAAGAAAAAGAGATTATGAGAGATAGAAAAAAGAAAAAGAGACTATAAAAGAGAAAAAGAGAAAAAGAGATTATGAGAGAGAAAAAAGAAAGAAAAAGAGATTATGAGAGAGAGATAACAGAAAAAGAGATTATAAAAGAGAAAAAAGAAAGAAAAAGAGATTATGAGAGAGAGAAAAAGAAAGAAAAAGAGATTATGAGAGAGAGAAAAAGAAAGAAAAAGAGATTATGAGAGAGAGAAAAAGAAAGAAAGAAAAAGTGATTGAGAGAAAAAGAAAGAAAGAAAAATAAATAAAGAAAAAAGAAAAAAAGAAAGAAAGAAAAAAGGATAATAACGAAAAAAGAAAAAGAAAAAAGAACGAAAAAGCAAACGGAAAGAAAAAATAAAACAAGGACTGACGATAAGAGAAAAAAGAAAATAGAGATTATAAGAAAGAAAAAAAACAAAGAAGAAAGAAAGAAAAAAGAAAACAGAAAGAAAGAAAAAGGATAATAACAAAAAAGGATAAAGAAAGAAAAAAGAAACAAAAAGAAATAAAATAAAAACTGACGATAAGAAAAAATTAAAATAAGAAATAATGAAAGATAAAAAAAAAAAGACAAAAATATAAAACAGAAAGAATAAAGAAACAAAAAGAAATAAAATAAAAACTGACGATAAGAAAAAATTAAAATAAGAAATAATGAAAGATAAAAAAAAAAGACAAAAATATAAAACAGAAAGAATAAAGAAAAATGAAAAGAAAAAAAAAAGAGGAATAAATTCTCTTTTTTTTTCGTATCTACATTAACACTAGATAAGAAAGAAAATAAAAATAAAAGACACCAGACATACACTTGAGGCCATACTGACAGTATGACCAAAATGCGAAATAGAGAAACTTTAAGATCTGGAAGTGCTGCGTCAACTAGACTTGCACCATCAGTTTAAAAAGATGCCAAATGATGTTTTCCCAAGCCAACAGGCTTATTTATATTTTTTTGCGAAATGTTGAGATTCATCAATGATGTGGATGACGCTGAAATAAATGCAATGGAATATGATAGGATATATTTTTCTAAAGCAGCCGAATGATGTGAAACTGGACTTCTGCTGTAACGATGACAACAGGCAATAGAAACAGCCAAATGATGTAAGTGAGAAATTGGGCTTCTGCTGTAACGATGTCAACAGACAATAGAATATGATGGGATATATTTTGCCTCTAAAGATGCCAAATGGTATATATGTGGAACTGAGCTACTGGAGCAATGGTGGCAACAGGCAATACAATATAATGGGATATATTTTTTTTACTCTAAACATGCCAAACGGTTTAAGCGTGGAATTGAGCTTCTGACACAACGATGGCATGAGGGTGTAGAATATGATGGGATATATTTTGCCTCTAAAAGCAGCCGAATGATGTGAGAAACTGGACTTCTGCTGTAACGATGACAACAGGCAATAGAATATGATAGGATATATTTTGCCTCTAAAGCCATGCCAAATGATGGAGAAACTTGGGACTTCTGCCAAATGTAACGATGACAACAGGCAATAGAATATGATAGGATATATTTTGCCTCTAAAGATGCCAAATGATGTGAGAAAGTGGACTTCTGCTGTAACGATGACAACAGGCAATAGAATATGATGGGATATATTTTGCCTCTAAAGATGCCAAATGATGTGAGAAACTGGACTTCTGCTGTAACGATGACAACAGGCAATAGAATATGATGGGATATATTTTGCCTCTAAAGATGCCAAATGATGAGAAAAAACTGGACTTCTGCTGTAACGATGACAACAGGCAATAGAATATGATGGGATATATTTTGGATAAATATTTGAGCCTTCTGCTGTAAGATGACAACAGGCAATAGAATATGATGGGATATATTTTTGTCTCTAAAGATGCCAAATGATGGCAATAGAATATGATGGGATAATTTTGCCTCTAAAGATGCCAAATGATGTGAGAAACTTTCTGCTGTAACGATGACAACAGGCAATAGAATATGATGGGATATATTTTTCTAAAAGAAGATGCCAAATGATGTGAGAAACTGGACTTCTGCTGTAACGATGACAACAGGCAATAGAATATGATGGGATATATTTTGCCTCTAAAGATGCCAAATGATGAGAAACTGACTTCTGCTGTAACGATGACAACAGGCAATAGAATATGATGGGATATATTTTGCCTCTAAAGATGCCAAATGGTTTGAGAAACTGGACTTCTGACTGTAACGATGACAACAGGCAATAGAATATGATGGGATATATTTTGCCTCTAAAAGATGCCAAATGATGAGAAAACTGACTTCTGCTGTAACGATGACAACAGGCAATAGAATATGATGGGATATATTTTGCCTCTAAAGATGCCAAATGATGTGAGAAACTGGACTTCTGCTGTAACGATGACAACAGGCAATAGAATATGATGGGATATATTTTGCCTCTAAAGCAGCCGAATGATGTGAGAAACTGGACTTCTGCTGTAACGATGACAACAGGCAATAGAATATGATGGGATATATTTTGCCTCTAAAGATGCCAAATGATGTGAGAAACTGGACTTCTGCTGTAACGATGACAACAGGCAATAGAATATGATGGGATATATTTTGCCTCTAAAGATGCCAAATGATGAGAAACTGGACTTCTGCTGTAACGATGACAACAGGCAATAGAATATGATAGGATATATTTTGATGCCAAATGATGTGAGAAACTGGAAACGATGCAACAGGCAATAGAATATGATGGGATATATTTTGAAAGACTGATGACTGATGTGAGAAACTGCTGTAACGATGACAACAGGCAATAGAATATGATGGGATATATTTTGGGATATATTTTGCCTGACTAAAGATGCCAAATGAATGATGAGAAACTGGACTTCTGCTGTAACGATGACAACAGGCAATAGAATATGATGGGATATATTTTGCCTCTAAAGATGCCAAATAAAAATGGATGCCAAATGATGAATATGAGAAATTGACTGATGAGAAACTGGACTTCTGTAACGATGACAACAGGCAATAGAATATGATGGGATATATTTTTGCCTCTAAAGATGCCAAATTTTGGACTTCTGCTAAACGATGACAACAGGCAATAGAATGATGGGATATATTTTTGAAAGCTGATGAGAAACTTTCTGCTGTAACGATGACAACAGGCAATAGAATATGATGGGATATATTTTGCCTCTAAAGATGCCAAATGATGTGAGAAACTGGACTTCTGCTGTAACGATGACAACAGGCAATAGAATATGATGGGATATATTTTGCCTCTAAAGATGCCAAATGATGTGAAACTGGACCAATGACAACAGGCAATGAATATGATGGATATATTTTGCCTCTAAAGATGCCAAATGATGAGAAACTGGACTTCTGCTGTAACGATGACAACAGGCAATAGAATATGATGGGATATATTTTGCAGCCGAATGATGTGAAAACTGGACTTCTGCTGTAACGATGACAACAGGCAATAGAATATGATGGGATATATTTTGCCTCTAAAGCAGCCGAATGATGTGAGAAACTGGACTTCTGCTGTAACGATGACAACAGGCAATAGAATATGTTGGGATATATTTTGCCTCTAAAGATGCCAAATGATGTGAGAAACTGGATTCTGAGAAACAGGCAATAGAATATGATGGGATATATTTTTTACTCTAAAGATGCCAAATGACGAAACTGACAACATGGCAACAGGCAATAGAATATGATGGGATATATTTTGCCTCTAAAGATGCCAAATGATGTGAGAAACTGGATTCTGCTGTAACGATGACAACAGGCAATAGAATATGATGGGATATATTTTGCCTCTAAAGATGCCAAATGATGTGAGAAACTGGACTTCTGCTGTAACGATGACAACAGGCAATAGAATATGATGGGATATATTTTGCCTCTAAAACAGCCGAATGATGTGAGAAACTGGACTTCTGCTGTAACGATGACAACAGGCAATAGAATTTGATGGGATATATTTTGCCTCTAAAGATGCCAAATGATGTGAGAAACTGGACTTCTGCTGTAACGATGACAACAGGCAATAGAATATGATGGGATATATTTTGCCTCTAAAGATGCCAAATGATGTGAGAAACTGGACTTCTGCTGTAACGATGACAACAGGCAATAGAATATGATAGGATATATTTTGCCTCTAAAGATGCCAAATGATGTGAGAAACTGGACTTCTGCTGTAACGATGACAACAGGCAATAGAATATGATGGGATATATTTTTGCCTCTAAAGATGCCAAATGATGAGAAACTGGACTTCTGCTGTAACGATGACAACAGGATGGGATATATTTTGAATATGCAAAATGGGATATATTTTGGCCTCAGGAAATAAAGATGCCAAATGATGTGAGAAACTGGACTTCTGCTGTAACGATGACAACAGGCAATAGAATATGATGGGATATATTTTGCCTCTAAAGATGCCAAAATGATGTGAGAAACTGGACTTATGATAGGATATATTTTTACTGCCAAATAATGTAACGATGACAACAGGCAATAGAATATGATATTTTGCCTCTAAAGGAATGATGGAGAAACTTTCTGCTGTAACGATGACAACAGGCAATAGAATATGAAATATTTTGCCTCTAAAGATGCCAAATGATGTGAGAAACTGGACTTCTGCTGTAACGATGACAACAGGCAAATAGAATATGATGGGATATATTTTGCCTCTAAAGATGCCAAATGATGAGAAACTGACTTGCTGTAACGATGACAACAGGCAATAGAATATGATGGGATATATTTTGCCTCTAAAGATGCCAAATGATGTGAGAAACTGACTTCTGCTGTAACGATGACAACAGGCAATAGAATATGATGGGATATATTTTTTTAATCTAAAGATGCCAAATGATGTGAGAAACTGGACTTCTGCTGTAACGATGACAACAGGCAATAGAATATGATGGGATATATTTTTTGCCTCTAAAGAGCCAAATGATGTGAGAAACTGACTTCTAAAGGTTTAAATGATGTGAGAAACTGGAACGATGACAACAGGCAATAGAATATGATGGGATATATTTTGCCTCTAAAGATGCCAAATGATGTGAGAAACTGGACTTCTGCTGTAACGATGACAACAGGCAATAGAATATGATAGGATATATTTTGCCTCTAAAGATGCCAAATGATGTGAGCTGGACTTCTGCTGTAATGACAACAGGAATAGAAATGATGGGATATATTTTGCCTGCCAAATGATGTGAAAACTGGACTGCTGTAACGAACAGGCAATAGAATATGATGGGATATATTTTGCCTCTAAAGATGCCAAATGATGTGAGAAACTGGACTTCTGCTGTAACGATGACAACAGGCAATAGAATATGATGGGATATATTTTGCCTCTAAAGATGCCGAATGATGAGAAACTGGACTTCTGCTGTAACGATGACAACAGGCAATAGAATATGATAGGATATATTTTGCCTCTAAAGATGCCAAATGATGTGGAGAAACTGGACTTCTGCTGTAACGATGACAACAGGCAATAGAATATGATGATATATTTTGCCTCTAAAGATGCCAAATGATGTGAGAAACTGGACTTCTGCTGTAACGATGACAACAAATAGAATATGATGGATATATTTTTGCCTCTAAAGATGCCAAATGATGAGAAACTGGACTTCTGCTGTAACGATGACAACAGGCAATAGAATATGATGGGATATATTTTGCCTCTAAAGATGCCAAATGATGTGAGAAACTGGACTTCTGCTGTAACGATGACAACAGGCAATAGAATATGATGGGATATATTTTGCCTCTAAAGCCTGATGTGAGAAACTGGATTCTGCTGTAACGATGACAACAGGCAATAGAATATGATGGGATATATTTTGCCTTAAAGATGCCAAATGATGTGGAAACTGGACTTCTGCTGTAACGATGACAACAGGCAATAGAATATGATGGGATATATTTTGCCTCTAAAGATGCCAAATGATGTGAGAAACTGGACTTCTGCTGTAACGATGACAACAGGCAATAGAATATGATGGGATATATTTTGCCTCAACAGGCAATAAAGATGCCAAAATGATGTGAAGAAACTGGACTTCTGCTGTAACGATGACAACAGGCAATAGAATATGATAGGATATATTTTGCCTCTAAAGATGCCAAATGATGTGAAAACTGGACTTTTGCTGTAACGATGACAACAGGCAATAGAATATGATAGGATATATTTTTGCCTCTAAAGATGCCAAATGATGTGAGAAACTGGACTTCTGCTGTGAAACGATGACATATATTGCAGGCAAATGATGAAAACTATTCTGCTGTAACGATGACAACAGGCAATAGATATGATTATATTTTGCCTCTAAAGATGCCAAATGATGAGAAACTGACTTCTGCTGTAACGATGACAACAGGCAATAGAATATGGGATATATTTTGCCTCTAAAGATGCCAAATGATGTGAGAAACTGGACAAACGATGATGAGAAACTGGAAATGATGAGAAACTTTCTGCTGTAACGATGACAACAGGCAATAGAATATGATATTTTTGCCTCTAAAGATGATATATTTTGCTGTAACGATGAAAGATGCCAAATGAAATGATGAGAAACTGGACTTCTGCTGTAACGATGACAACAGGCAATAGAATATGATGGGATATATTTTGCCTCTAAAGATGCCAAATGATGAGAAACTGGACTTGAGAAAACTGGACTTCTGCTGTAACGATGACAACAGGCAATAGAATATGATGGGATATATTTTGCCTCTCAAGATGCCAAATGATGTGAGAAACTTGACTTCTGCTGTAACGATGACAACAGGCAATAGAATATGATGGGATATATTTTGCCTCTAAAGATAAAGATGCCAAATGACGATGAGAAAATATGATAGACTATTTTTTTACTCTAAAGCTGTAAAACGATGATGACAACAGGCAATAGAATATGATGGGATATATTTTGCCTCTAAAGATGCCAAATGATGTGAGAAACTGGACTTCTGCTGTAACGATGACAACAGGCAATAGAATATGATGATGGGATATATTTTGCCTCTAAAGATGCCAAATGATGTGAGAAATGACAACAGGCAATAGACTTCTGCTGTAACGATGACAACAGGCAATAGAATATGATGGGATATATTTTGCCTCTAAAAGCAGCCGAATGATGTGAGAAACTGGACTTCTGCTGTAACGATGACAACAGGCAATAGAATATGATAGGATATATTTTGCCTCTAAAGATGCCAAATGATGTGAGAAACTGGACTTCTGCTGTAACGATGACAACAGGCAATAAAATATGATGGATATATTTTGCCTAAAGATGCCAAATGATGAAAACTGGACTTCTGCTGTAACGATGACAACAGGCAATAGAATATGATGGGATATATTTTGCCTCTAAAGATGCCAAATGATGTGAGAAACTGGACTTCTGCTGTAACGATGACAACAGGCAAATAGAATATGATGGGATATATTTTTGCCTCTAAAGATGCCAAATGATGAGAAACTGGACTTCTGCTGTAACGATGACAACAGGCAATAGAATATGATGGGATATATTTTGCCTCTAAAGATGCCAAATGATGAGAAACTGGACTTCTGCTGTAACGATGGCAATAGAATATGATAGGATATATTTTGCCTCTAAAGATGCCAAATGATGTGAGAAACTGGACTTCTGCTGTAACGATGACAACAGGCAATAGAATATGATAGGATATATTTTGCCTCTAAAGATGCCAAATGATGAGAAACTGGACTGCTGTAACGATGACAACAGGCAATAGAATATGATGGGATATATTTTGCCTCTAAAGATGCCAAAATGATGAGAAACTGACTTCTGCTGAACGATGACAACAGGCAATAGAATATGATGGGATATATTTTGCCTCTAAAGATGCCAAATGATGTGAGAAACTGGAAACGATGACAACAAATAGAATATGATGATATATTTTGCCTCTAAAGATGCCAAATGATGAGAACTGGACTTGCTGTAACGATGACAACAGGCAATAGAATATGATGGGATATATTTTGCCTCCAAAGATGCCAAATGATGTGAGAAACTGACTTCTGCTGTAACGATGACAACAGGCAATAGAATATGATGGGATATATATTTTGCCTCTAAAGATGCCAAATGATGAGAAAACTGGACTTCTGCTGACAACAGGCAATGAATAACAAAGGCCAAATGAGAAAACTATGATGACAACAGGCAATAGAATATGATTATATTTTGCTCTAAAGATGCCAAATGATGAGAAACTGGACTTCTGCTGTAACGATGACAACAGGCAATAGAATATGATGGGATATATTTTGCCTAAAGAGCCGAATAAAGATGCCAAATGATGAATATGAGAAACTGGACTTCTGCTGTAACGATGACAACAGGCAATAGAATATGATAGGATATATTTTTCCTCTAAAGATGCCAAATGATGTGAGAAACTGGACTTCTGCTGTAACGATGACAACAGGCAATAGAATATGATGGGATATATTTTGCCTCTAAAGATGCCAAATGATGTGAGAAACTGGAAACGATGACAACAGGCAATAGAATATGATGGGATATATTTTGCCTCTAAAGATGCCAAATGATGTGAGAAACTGGACTTCTGCTGTAACGATGACAACAGGCAATAGAATATGATGGGATATATTTTGCCTCTAAAGATGCCAAATGATGAGAAACTGGACTTCTGAACGAACAACAGGCAATAGAATATGATGGGATATATTTTGCCTCTAAAGATGCCAAATGATGTGAAAACTGGATGACAACGATGACAACAGGCAATAGAATATGATGGGATATATTTTGCCTCTAAAGATGCCAAATGAAATGTGAGAAACTGGACTTCTGCTGTAACGATGACAACAGGCAATAGAATATGATGGGATATATTTTGCCTCTAAAGATGCCAAATGATGTGAGAAACTGGACTTCTGCTGTAACGATGACAACAGGCAATAGAATATGATAGGATATATTTTGCCTCTAAAGATGCCAAATGATGTGAGAAACTGGACTTCTGCTGTAACGATGACAACAGGCAATAGAATATGAATATATTTTGAAAAATATGATGTGAGAAACTGATTTTGATGACAACAGGCAATAAATATGATGGGATATATTTTTGCCTCTAAAGAATGATGAGAAACTGGACTTCTGCTGTAACGATGACAACAGGCAATAGAATATGATAGGATATATTTTGCCTCTAAAGATGCCAAATGATGTGAGAAACTGGACTTCTGCTGTAACGATGACAACAGGCAATAGAATATGATGGGATATATTTTGCCTCTAAAGATGCCAAATGATGTGAGAAACTGACTTCTGCTGTAACGATGACAACAGGCAATAGAATATGATGGGATATATTTTGCCTCTAAGATGCCAAATGATGGAGAAACTGGACTTCTGCTGTAAATGATGAGAAACTGGACTTCTGCTGTAACGATGACAGGCAATAGAATATGATGGATATATTTTGCAAAGATGCCAAATGATGGGAGAAACTGGACTTCTGCTGTAACGATGACAACAGGCCAGAATATGATGGATATATTTTGCCTCTAAAGATGCCAAAATGATGTGGAGAAACTGGACTTCTGCTAAACGATGACAACAGGCAATAGAATATGATAGGATATATTTTGCCTCTAAAGATGCCAAATGATGTGAGAAACTGGACTTCTGCTGTAACGATGACAACAGGCAATAGAATATGATGGGATATATTTTGCCTCTAAAGATGCCAAATGATGTGAGAAACTGGACTTCTGCTGTAACGATGACAACAGGCAATAGAATATGATGGGATATATTTTGCCTCTAAAGATGCCAAATGATGTGAGAAACTGGACTTCTGCTGTAACGATGACAACAGGCAATAGAATATGATAGGATATATTTTGCCTCTAAAGATGCCAAATGATGTGAGAAACTGGACTTCTGCTGTAACGATGACAACAGGCAATAGAATATGATAGGATATATTTTGCCTCTAAAGATGCCAAATGATGAGAAACTGGACTTCTGCTGTAACGATGACAACAGGCAATAGAATATGATGGGATATATTTTGCCTCAAAGATGCCAAATGATGTGAAAACTGGACTGGACGAACGATGACAACAGGCAATAGATGATGGGATATATTTTGCCTCTAAAGATGAAATGATGATGTGGACTTCTGCTGTAACGATGACAACAGGCAATAGAATATGATGGGATATATTTTGCCTGATGCCAAATGATGTGAGAAACTGGACTGAACAAACAGGCAATAGAATATGATGGGATATATTTTGCCTCTAAAGATGCCAAAATGATGAGAAACTGGACTTCTGCTGTAACGATGACAACAGGCAATAGAATATGATGGGATATATTTTGCCTAAAGATGCCAAAGATGAGCCGAATGATGTGAGAAACTGGACTTCTGCTGTAACGATGACAACAGGCAATAGAATATGATGGGATATATTTTTTCCTCTAAAACAGATTCTGCCAAATGATGATGAGAAACTGGACTTCTGCTGTAACGATGACAACAGGCAATAGAATATGATGGGATATATTTTGCCTCTAAAGATGCCAAACGATGACAACAGGCAATAGAATATGAGAATATTTTGCCTCTAAAGATGCCAAATGATGTGAGAAACTGGACTTCTGCTGTAACGATGACAACAGGCAATAGAATATGATGGGATATATTTTGCCTCTAAAGATGCCAAATGATGTGAGAAACTGGACTTCTGCTGTAACGATGACAACAGGCAATAATATGATGGGATATATTTTGCCTCTAAAGATGCCAAATGATGTGAGAAACTGGACTTCTGCTGTAACGATGACAACAGGCAATAGAATATGATGATATATTTTGCCTCTAAAGATGCCAAATGATGTGAGAAACTGGACTTCTGCTGTAACGATGACAACAGGCAATAGAATATGATGGGATATATTTTGCCTCTAAAGATGCCAAATGATGTGAGAAACTGGACTTCTGCTGTAACGATGACAACAGGCAATAGAATATGATAGGATATATTTTGCCTCTAAAGATGCCAAATGATGAGAAACTGGACTTCTGCTGTAACGATGACAACAGGCAATAGAATATGATGGGATATATTTTGCCTCTAAAGATGCCAAATGATGAGAAACTGGACTTCTGCTGTAACGATGACAACAGGCAATAGAATATGATGGGATATATTTTGCCTCTAAAGATGCCAAATGATGTGAGAAACTGGACTTCTGCTGTAACGATGACAACAGGCAATAGAATATGATGGGATATATTTTGCCTCTAAAGATGCAGATGCACTTCTGCTGTAACGATAGGCAATAGAATATGATGGGATATATTTTCTAAAGATGCCAAATGATGTGAGAAACTGGAAAGACAACAGGCAATAGAATATGATGGGATATATTTTTTGCCTCTAAAACGAGCCGAATGATGTGAGAAACTGGACTTCTGCTGTAACGATGACAACAGGCAATAGAATATGATGGGATATATTTTGCCTCTAAAGATGCCAAATGATGAGAAACTGGACTTCCATGCTGTAACGATGACAACAGGCAATAGAATATGATGGGATATATTTTGCCTCTAAAGAGCCAAATGATGTGAGAAACTGGACTTCTGCTGTAACGATGACAACAGGCAATAGAATATGATGGGATATATTTTTTACCTCTAAAGATGCCAAATGATGAGAAAAACTGGACTTCTGCTGTAACGATGACAACAGGCAATAGAATATGATGGGATATATTTTGCCTCTAAAGATGCCAAATGATGTGAAAACTGGACTTCTGCTGTAACGATGACAACAGGCAATAGAATATGATGGGATATATTTTTCCTCTAAAGATGCCAAATGATGTGAGAAACTGGACTTCTGCTGTAACGATGACAACAGGCAATAGAATATGATGGGATATATTTTGCCTCTAAAGATGCCAAATGATGTGAGAAACTGGACTTCTAGAATATGATGGGATATATTTTGCTGTAACGATGACAACAGGCAATAGAATATGATGGGATATATTTTGCCTCTAAAGATGCCAAATGATGAGAAAAACTGGACTTCTGCTGTAACGATGACAACAGGCAATAGAATATGATGGGATATTTTGCCTCTAAAGATTTTGTGAGAACCTTCTGCTGTAACGATGACAACAGGCAATGATGATGGGAGAAAGATGCCAAATGATGACTTGGACTTCTGCTGTAACGATGACAACAGGCAATAGAATATGATGGGATATATTTTGCCTCTAAAGATGCCAAATGATGTGAGAAACTGGACTTCTGCTGTAACGATGACAACAGGCAATAGAATATGAATATTTTGCCTCTAAAGATGCCAAATGGATGGACTTCTGCTGTAACGATGACAACAGGCAATTATGATGGGATATATTTTTGCCTCTAAAGATGCCAAATGATGTGAGAAACTGGACTTCTGCTGTAACGATGACAACAGGCAATAGAATATGATAGGATATATTTTGCCTCTAAAGATGCCAAATGATGTGAGAAACTGGACTTCTGCTGTAACGATGACAACAGGCAATAGAATATGATGGGATATATTTTGCCTCTAAAGATGCCAAATGATGTGAGAAACTGGACTTCTGCTGTAACGATGACAACAGGCAATAGAATATGATGGGATATATTTTTCCTCTAAAGCAGCCAAATGATGTGAGAAGTCCATTCTGCTGTAACGATGACAACAGGCAATAGAATATGATGGGATATATTTTGCCTCTAAAGCAGCCGAATGATGTGAGAAACTGGACTTCTGCTGTAACGATGACAACAGGCAATAGAATATGTTGGGATATATTTTGCCTCTAAAGATGCCAAATGGTGTGAGAAACTGGATTCTGCTGTAACGATGACAACAGGCAATAGAATATGATGGGATATATTTTGCCTCTAAAGATGCCAAATGATGTGAGAAACTGGACTTCTGCTGTAACGATGACAACAGGCAATAGAATATGATAGGATATATTTTGCCTCTAAAGATGCCAAATGATGTGAGAAACTGGACTTCTGCTGTAACGATGACAACAGGCAATAGAATATGATGGGAATATTTTGCCTGATGCCAAATGATGAGAAACTGGACTTGCTGTAACGATGACAACAGGCAATAGAATATGATGGGATATATTTTGCCTCTAAAGATGCCAAATGATGTGAGAAACTGGACTTCTGCTGTAACGATGACAACAGGCAATAGAATATGATAGGATATATTTTGCCTCTAAAACTGATGCCGAAAATGATGAGAAAGATGCTGATGACTTCTGCTGTAACGATGACAACAGGCAATAGAATATGATGGGATATATTTTGCCTCTAAAGATGCCAAATGATGTGAAAACTGGACTTCTGTAACGATGACAAATGGCAATAGAGAATATATTTTGCCTCTAAAGATGCCAAATGATGTGAAAACTGGACTTCTGCTGTAACGATGACAACAGGCAATAGAATATGATGGGATATATTTTGCCTCTAAAGATGCCAAATGATGAGAAACTGGACTTCTGCTGTAACGATGACAACAGGCAATAGAATATGATGGGATATATTTTTGCTCTAAAGATGCCAAATGATGTGAGAAACTGGACTGCTGTAACGAACAACAGGCAATAGAATATGATGGGATATATTTTGCCTCTAAAGATGCCAAATGATGAGAGAACTGGACTAACGATGACAACAGGCAACAGAATATGATGGGATATATTTTGCCTCTAAAGATGCCAAATGATGAGAGAACTGACTTCTGCTGTAACGATGACAACAGGCAATAGAATATGATAGGATATATTTTGCCTCTAAAGATGCCATAACGATGACAACATTTAACGATGACAACTGAATATGATGGGATATATTTTGCTGATGCCAAATGATGTGGAGAAACTAAACAACAGAATAGAATGCCAAATGATGATGAGAAAACTGGACTTCTGCTGTAACGATGACAACAGGCAATAGAATATGATGGGATATATTTTGCCTCTAAAGATGCCAAATGATGTGAGAAACTGGACTTCTGCTGTAACGATGACAACAGGCAATAGAATATGATATATTTTGGGATATATTTTGCCTGACAACAGGCAATAAAGATGCCAAATGATGTGAGAAACTGGACTTCTGCTGTAACGATGACAACAGGCAATAGAATATGATGGGATATTTTTGCCTCTAAAGATGCCAAATGATGTGAGAAACTGACTTCTGCTGTAACGATGACAACAGGCAATAGAATATGATAGGATATATTTTGCCTCTAAAGATGCCAAATGATGTGAGAAACTGGACTTCTGCTGTAACGATGACAACAGGCAATAGAATATGATAGGATATATTTTGCCTCTAAAGATGCCAAAATGATGTGAGAGAACTGGACTTCTGAACGATGACAACAGGCAATAGAATATGATAGGATATATTTTGCCTCTAAAGATGCCAAATGATGTGAGAAACTGGACTTCTGCTGTAACGATGACAACAGGCAATAGAGTATGATGGGATATATTTTGCCTCTAAAGATGAAATAAAGATGCCAAATGATGAGAAACTGGACTTCTGCTGTAACGATGACAACAGGCAATAGAATATGATGGGATATATTTTGCCTCTAAAGATGCCAAATGATGTGAGAAACTGGACGATGACAACAGGCAATCCTGCTGATAACGATGACAACAGGCAATAGAATATGATGGGATATATTTTGCCTCTAAAGATGCCAAATGATGTGAGAAACTGGACTTCTGCTGTAACGATGACAACAGGCAATAGAATATGATGGGATATATTTTGCCTCTAAAGATGCCAAATGATGTGAGAAACTGACTTCTGCTGTAACGATGACAACAGGCAATAGAATATGATGGGATATATTTGCCCTAAAGATGCCAAATGATGTGGAGAAACTGGACTTCTGCTGTAACGATGACAACAGGCAATAGAATATGATAGGATATATTTTGCCTCTAAAGATGCCAAATGATGTGAGAAACTGGACTTGCTGTAACGATGACAACAGGCAATAGAATATGATAGGATATATTTTGCCTCTAAAGATGCCAAATGATGTGAGAAACTGGACTTCTGCTGTAACGATGACAACAGGCAATAGAATATGATGGGATATATTTTGCCTCTAAAGATGCCAAATGATGTGAGAAACTGGACTTCTGCTGTAACGATGACAACAGGCAATAGAATATGATGGGATATATTTTGCCTCTAAAGATGCCAAATGATGTGAAAACTGGACTTCTGCTGTAACGATGACAACAGGCAATGAATATGATGAGATATATTTTGCCTCTAAAGATGCCAAATGATGTGAGAAACTGGACTTCTGCTAACGATGACAACAGGCAATAGAATATGATAGGATATATTTTGCCTCTAAAGATGCCAAATGATGAGAAACTGGACTTCTGCTGTAACGATGACAACAGGCAATAGAATATGATAGGATATATTTTGCCTCTAAAGATGCCAAATGATGTGAGAAACTGGACTTCTGCTGTAACGATGACAACAGGCAATAGAATATGATATGATATATTTGCCTCTTAAAGATGCCAAATGATGAGAAACTGGACTTCTGCTGTAACGATGACAACAGGCAATAGAATATGATGGGATATATTTTGCCTCTAAAGATGCCAAATGATGTGAGAAACTGGACTTCTGCTGTAACGATGACAACAGGCAATAGAATATGATGGGATATATTTTGCCTCTAAAGATGCCAAATGATGTGAGAAACTGGACTTCTGCTGTAACGATGACAACAGGCAATAGAATATGATAGGATATATTTTTGCCTCTAAAGATGCCAAATGATGAGAAACTGGACTTCTGCTGCTGTAACGATGACAACAGGCAATAGAATATGATGGGATATATTTTGCCTCTAAAGGATGCCAAATGATGCTGTAACGATGAAACAGGCAATGGACTTCTGCTGTAACGATGACAACAGGCAATAGAATATGATGGGATATATTTTGCCTCTAAAGATGCCAAATGATGTGAGAAACTGGACTTCTGCAACGATGACAACAGGCAATAGAATATGATGGGATATATTTTGCCTCTAAAGATGCCAAATGATGTGAGAAACTGGACTTCTGCTGTAACGATGACAACAGGCAATAGAATATGATGGGATATATTTTGCCTCTAAAGATGCCAAATGATGTGAAAACTGACTTCTGCTGTAACGATGACAACAGAATATGATAGGATATATTTGCAATGACAAAGATTCCAAATGATGTGAGAAACAAACAAGAATATGATGGGATATATTTTGCCTCTAAAGATGCCAAATGATGTGAGAAACTGGACTTCTGCTGTAACGATGACAACAGGCAATAGAATATGATAGATATATTTTGCCTCTAAAGATGCCAAATGATGTGAGAAACTGGACTTCTGCTGTAACGATGACAACAGGCAATAGAATATGATGGGATATATTTTGCCTCTAAAGATGCCAAATGATGTGAGAAACTGGACTTCGCTGTAACGATGACAACAGGCAATAGAATATGATAGGATATATTTTGCCTCTAAAGATGCCGAATGATGTGAGAAACTGGACTTCTGCTGTAACGATGACAACAGGCAATAGAATATGATGGATATATTTTGCCTCTAAAGATGCCAAATGATGTGAGAAACTGGACTTGCTGTAACGATGACAACAGGCAATAGAATATGATGGGATATATTTTGCCTCTAAAGATGCCAAATGATGAGAAACTGGACTTCTGCTGTAACGATGACAACAGGCAATAGAATATGATGATATATTTTATTAAAGATGCCAAATGATGCTGGATTTGCTAAAACGATGACAACAGGCAATAGAATATGATGGGATAATTTTGAATGCCAAATGATGTGAGAAACTGACTTGCTGTAACGATGACAACAGGCAATAGAATATGATGGGATATATTTTGCCTGCTAAAGATGCCAAAATGATATGAGAAACTGGACTTGCCGTAACGATGACAACAGGCAATAGAATATGATGGGATATATTTTGCCTCTAAAAAATGCCAAATGATGAGAAACTGGACTTCTGCTGTAACGATGACAACAGGCAATAGAATATGATGGATATATTTTGCCCAAATCTAAAGATGCCGAATGATGAGAAACTGGACTTCTGCTGTAACGATGACAACAGGCAATAGAATATGATGGGATATATTTTGCCTCTAAATGTGAGAAACTGCTCTGCTGTAAATGACAACAGGCAATGAATATGAGAAATTTTTCTGGAGAAGTCCATCTGCTGTAACGATGACAACAGGCAATAGAATATGATGGGATATATTTTGCCTCTAAAGATGCCAAATGATGAGAAAACTGACTTCTGCTGTAACGATGACAACAGGCAATAGAATATGATGGATATATTTTGCCTCTAAAGATGCCGAATGATTTGACTTCTGCTGCAACGATGACAACAGGCAATAGAATATGATGGGATATATTTTCCAAAGAGATGTGGGAAACTGGACTTCAAGGTAACGATGACAACAGGCAATAGAATATGATGGGATATATTTTGCCTCTAAAGATGCCAAATGATGTGAGAACTTCGGAACGATTGAATATGATAGGATATATTGCCTCTAAAGATGCCAAATGATAAAACGAACGATGACAACAGGCAATAGAATATGATGGGATATATTTTGCCTCTAAAGATGCCAAATGATGTGAGAAACTGACTTCTGCTGTAACGATGACAACAGGCAATAGAATATGATAGATATTTTTTAAAGCCAAATGATGTGAAAGATGCCAACGAAATGATGTGAGAAACTGATGAGAAACTGACTGCTGGAACGATGACAACAGGCAATAGAATATGATAGGATATATTTTGCCTCTAAAGATGCCAAATGATGAGAACTGGACTTCTGCTGTAACGATGACAAATAGGCAATAGAATATGATGTGGATATATTTTGCCTAACGATGAAAGATGCCAAATATGATGGGGATATATTTTGAAATCAGACTTCTGCTGTAACGATGACAACAGGCAATAGAATATGATGGGATATATTTTGCCTCTAAAGATGCCAAATGATGGAGAAACTACTAACGATGAAACAGGCAATAGAATATGATAGGATATATTTTGCCTTAAAGATTAAATGATGTGAGAAACTGACTGCTGTAACGATGACAACAGGCAATAGAATATGATGGGATATAACAGGCAATTTAGGCTATATTTTGCCTCTAAAGATGCCAAACGATGGCATGTGATATATTTGCCTCTAAAAGCTGGAGAACTGACTCTGCTGTAACGATGACAACAGGCAATGGAATATGATGGGATATATTTTTCCTCTAAAGCAGCCAAATGATGAAACTGGATTCTGCTGTAACGATGACAACAGGCAACAGAATGATGGGATATATTTTGCCTCTAAAGACGCCAAATGATGTGAGAAAACTGACTTCTGCTGTAACGATGACAAATAGGCAATAGAATATGATAGGATATATTTTTGCCTCTAAAGATGCCAAATGATGGAGAAATGACCGCCAGTAACGATGACAACAGGCACAGAATATGATGGGATATATTTTGGCTCTAAAAAAGCCAATGATGAGAAACTGGACTTCCTGCTGTAACGATGACAACAGGCAATAGAATATGATAGGATATATTTTGGCCTCTAAAGATGCCAAATTATGACAACCGACTTGCTGTAACGATGATACAACAGGTACAGAATATGATGGGATATATTTTCCCCAAAGATGCCGAATGATATGAGAAACTGGACTTCTGCTGTAACGATGACAACAGGCAACAGAATATGATGGGAGCCGATATTTTGGACCTGCTGTAAGATGACAACAAAAGAATATGATGGATATATTTTTCCCAAAGAGAAATGATGGAAGTCCATTCTGCTGTAACGATGACAACAGGCAATAGAATATGATAGGATATATTTTGGCTCTAAAGCAGCCGAATGATGAGAAACTGGACTTGCTGTAACGATGACAACAGGGCAATTGAATATGATGGGATTAAATGGTGTGAGAAACTTTTGCCTGACAACAGGCACAGAATAAAGCCTCAAGACGCTGCAAATGACGTGAGAAAACTGGACTTCTGCTGTAACGATGACAACAGGCAATAGAATATGATGGGATATATTTTGGCCTAAAGATGCCAAATGATGTAGAAACTGGACTTGCCAAAACGATGACAACAGGCAATAGAATATGTTGGGATATATTTTGCCTCTAAAGATGCTAAATGATGGAGAAACCGGATTCCGCTGTAACGATGACAACAGGCAATAGAATATGATGGGATATATTTTATTCCCAAAGATGCCAAATGATATGAAACTGGAGAAACGATGACAAACAGGCAATAGAATATGATGGACATATTTTCCAGCAAATGATTTTGCCTCAAAGATGACAACAAATGAATAGAAACTGACCCTTCAAAGATGCCAAATGATAGAAACAGGTAACGAACAGAATATGATGGGATATATTTTGCCCCCAAAGGCCGAATGATGAGAAACTAAAACGATGCAACAAATGATGTGGAGAAAAAGAGTGGAGAAGTCCATTCTGCTGTAACGATGACAACAGGCAATAGAATATGATAGGAATGATGTTTTGACCTCTGTAACGATGACAACAAATAGAATAGTGAGAAAATGCGTGAGAAACTTTCTGCTGTAACGATGACAACAGGCAATAGAATATGATGGGATATATTTTACCTCCAAATGATGGGAGAAACTGACCAAACGATGACAACAGGCAATAGAATATGATAGGTTATATTTTGGACAAAAGATGCCAAATGATGTGAGAAACTGACTTCTGCTGTAACGATGACAACAGGGCAATAGAATATGATGGGATATATTTGCCTCAAAGCAGCCGAATGATGTGAGAGGACTGACTTGCTGTAACGATGACAACAGGCAAGAATATGATGGACAGGCTTTTGCCTCTAAAATGCCAAATGATGAAACTGACTTGCTGTAACGATGACAACAGGCAACAGAATATGATAGGATATATTTTGCCCCAAAGATGCCAAATGATGAGAAACTGACTTCCGCTGTAACGATGACAACAGGCAAATAGAATATGATAGGATATATTTTGATGCCTCTAAAGATGACAACAGGCAAGATTATGATGAGAAACTGAGAAACTGACTGCTGTAACGATGACAACAGGCAATAGAATATGATAGGATATATTTTGCCTCTAAAGATGCCAAATGATGAGAAACTGGACTTTTGCTGTAACGATGACAACAGGCAATAGAATATGATGGGATATAGATTGCCTCTAAAGATGCCAAATTATGTGAGAAAACTGGACTTCGCTGTAACGATGACAACAGGCAATGAATATGATGGGATATTTTTCCTCTAAAGCAGCCGAATGATGAAATCGGACTTCTGCTGCAACGATGACAACAGGCAATAGAATATGATGGGATATATTTTGCCCCAAATGCCAAATGATGTGAGAAACTGACTTCGCTGTAACGATGACAACAGGCACAAATATGATGATATATTTTTCCAAAGGGCTAAATGATGAGAAACTGGACTTGCTGTAACGATGACAACAGGCAATAGAATATGATGGGATATATTTTGGCCTCTAAAGCAGCCAAATGATGAGAAAATGGACTTCTGCCAATGATGACAACAGGCAATAGAATATGATGGGATATATTTTTTTGCCAAATGATGTAAAGATGGACTTCTGCTGTAACGAAATGGAATATGATGGGATATATTTTTGCCTCTAAAAGATGAGAAAACTGGACTTCTGCTGTAAAATGATGACAACAGGCAATAGAATATGATGGGATATATTTTGCCTTAAAGATGCCAAATGATGTGAGAAACTGGACTTCTGCTGTAACGATGACAACAGGAAATAGAATATGATGGGATATATTTTGCCTCTAAAGATGCCAAATGATGTGAGAAACTGGACTTCTGCTGTAACGATGACAACAGGCAATAGAATATGATGGGATATATTTTGCCTCTAAAGATGCCAAATGATGTGAGAAACTGGACTTCTGCTGTAACGATGACAACAGGCAATAGAATATGATAGGATATATTTTTCACTAAAGATGCTGCCAAATGATGTGAGAAACTGGACTTCTGCTGTAACGACGACAACAGGCAATAGAATATGATGGGATATATTTTGCCTCTAAAACATGAAATGATGAGAAACTGGACTTCTGCTGTAACGATGACAACAGGCAATAGAATATGATAGGACATATTTTGCCTCTAAAGATGCCAAATGATGTGAGAAACTGACTTCTGCTGTAACGATGACAACAGGCAATAGAATATGATGGGATTATATTTGCCTCTAAAGATGCCAAATGATGAGAAAACTGGACTTCTGCTGTAACGATGACAACAGGCAATAGAATATGATAGATATATTTTGCCCCTAAAGATGCCAAATGATGTGAGAAACTGGCTTCTGCTGTGACGATGACAACAGGCAATAGAATATGATGATATATATTTTTGCCTCTAAAGATGCCAAATGATGTGAGAAACTGGACTTCAAATGATGACAACAGGCAATAGAATATGATGGGATATATTTTGCCTCAAAGATGCCAAAATGGCGTGAAACTGGACTTCTGCTTGTAACGATGACAACAGGCAATAGAATATGATGGGATATATTTTGCCTCTAAAGATGCCAAATGATGTGAGAAACTGGACTTCTGCTGTAACGACGACAACAGGCAATAAAATATGATAGGATATATTTTGCCTCTAAAAGATGCCAAAATGATGTGAGAGAACTGGACTTCTGCTGTAACGATGACAACAGGCAATAGAATATGATGGGATATATTTGCCTCTAAACGATGCAACAGGCAATGAATATGATAGAAATTTTGCCTGGATGCCAAATGATGGAGAAACTGGACTAACGATGACAACAGGCAATAGAATATGATAGATATATTTTGCCTCTAAAGATGCCAAATGATGAGAAACTGGACTTCTGCTGAACGATGACAACAGGCAATAGAATATGATAGGATATATTTTGCCTCTAAAGATGCCAAATGATGTGAGAAACTGGACTTCTGCTGTAACGATGACAACAGGCAATAGAATATGATGGGATATATTTTGCCTCTAGAATGCCAAATGATGTGAGAAACTGACTTGCTTTCAAATGACAACAGGAAATAGAATATGATGGGATGATTTTGCCTCTAAAGCAGCCGAATGATGAGAAACTGGACTTGCTGTAACGATGACAACAGGCAATAGAATATGATGGGATATATTTTGCCTCAAAACAGCTGAATGATGTGAGAAACTGGACTTCTGCTGTAACGATGACAACAATGATAGAAGATTTTGCCTCTAAAGATGCCAAATGATGGAACTGATATGGATATATTTTTGCCTCTAAAGATGCCAAACGATGTGAGAAACTGGACTTCTGCTGTAACATTGACAACAGGCACAGAATATGATAGGATATATTTTGCCTCTAAAGATGCCAAATGATGACTGTAACAATGACAACAGGCAATGGACTTCTGATGTGAGAAACTGTAAACGATGACAACAGGTAATAGAATATGATAGGATATATTTTGCCTCTAAAGATGCCAAATGATGTGAGAAACTGGACTTCTGCTGTAACGATGACAACAGGCAATTGAATATGATGCCAAATGATATGATTTTGTAACGATGACCTCAATAGAAGATGGATATATTTGCCCTAAAGATGCCAAATGATGAGAAACTGGACTTCTGTAACGATGACAACAGGCAATAGAATATGATGGGATATATTTGCCTCTAAAGCAGCGAATGATGTGAGAAACTGGACTTCTGCAGTAACGATGACAACAGGCAACAGAATATGTTGGGATATTTTTGCCTCTAAAGATGCCAAATGATGTGAAAACTGGATTCTGCTGTAACGATGACAACAGGCAATAGAGATATGATGATATATATTTTGCCTCTAAAGATGCCAAATGATGTGAGAAAACTGGATTCTGCTGTAACGATGACAACAGGCAATAGAATATGATGGGATATATTTTGCCTTGCTAAAGATGGCACAAATATGATGGGAAACTGGACCGAATGATGAGAAACTTGGACTTCAACAACGATGACAACAGGCAATAGAATATGATGGGATATATTTTCCTCTAAAGCAGCCAAATGATGAGAAACTGGACCATGCTGTAACGATGACAACAGGCAATAGAATGATGGGATATTTTGCCTCTAAAGATGCCAAATGATGTGGAGAAACTGGACTTTTGCTGTAACGATGACAACAGGCAATAAAATATGATAGGATATATTTTGCCTCTAAAGATGCCAAATGATGTGAGAAACTGGACTTCTGCTGTAACGATGACAACAGGCAATAGAATATGATGGGATATATTTTGCCTCTCAAAGATGCCAAATGATGTGAAATGGACTTGACAAATTCTGATGGATAACGATGCCAAATGATGGAGAACTGCAATACAGAAATATGATGGGATATATTTTTGCCTCTAAAGATGCCAAATGATGAGAAACTGACTTACTGCTGTAACGATGGCAACAGGCAATAGAATATGATGGGATATATTTTTACTCTAAACATGCCAAACGGTTTAAACTGGAATTGAGCTTCGGCCAAACGATGGCAACAGGCAATAGAATATGATGGGATATATTTTGCCAAAGCAGCCAAATGATGTGAGAAACTGGACTTCTGCTGTAAACGATGACAACAGGCAATAGAATATGATATAGGATATATTTTGGCTCTAAAGATGCCAAATGATGTGAGAAACTGGACAACAACGATGACAACAGGCAATAGAATATGATGGATATATTTTGCCTAAAGATGCCAAATGATGAGAAACTGGACTTCCTGCTGTAACGATGACAACAGGCAATAGAATATGATGGGATATATTTTGCCTCTAAAGATGCCAAAATGATGTGAGAACTGGACTTCTGCTGTAACGATGACAACAGGCAATAGAATATGATAGGATATATTTTGCCTCCTAAAGATGCCAAATGATGGGAGAAACTGGACTTCTGCTGTAACGATGACAACAGGCAATAGAATATGATGGGATATATTTTCCTCTAAGATTCCAAATGATGAGAAACTGGACTTCTGCTGGAACGATGACAACAGGCAATAGAATATGATAGGATATAAACAGCCGAATGATGTGAAACTGGACTCTGCTGTAACGATGACAACAAATGAATATGATGGGATAACTCAAGATGAATGATGTCTGACTGCCGTAACGATGACAACAGGCAATAGAATATGATGGGATATATTTGCCTCAAAGATGATGAAAAATTGATGGCTGTAACGATGAAACAGGCTACTGGAGAAATGATGGGATATATTTTTCCAATAGAATATAATGGGATAAGTCCATTTTTTTTACGATCAACGTTTGGTTTATTTGCCTGGAAATGATGAGAAACTCTGACACAAAACGATGGCAACAGGCAATAGAATATGATGGGATATATTTTGCCTCTAAAAATGCCAAATGGTGAGAAAACTGGACTTCTGCTGCAACGATGACAACAGGCAATAGAATATGATAGGATATATTTGCCTCTAAAGATGCCAAATGATGAGAAACTGGACTTCTGCTGTAACGATGACAACAGGCAAAATAGAATATGATGGGATATATTTTGCCTCAAAGATGCCAAATGATGTGAGAAACTGGACTTCTGCTGTAACGATGACAACAGGCAAATAGAATATGATAGGATATATTTTGCCTCTAAAGATGCCAAATGATGAGAAACTGACTCTGCTGTAACGATGACAACAGGCAATGAATATGATGGGATATATTTTGCCTCTAAAGATGCCAAATGATGTGAGAACTGGATTTCTGCTGTAACGATGACAACAGGTAATAGAATATGATGGGATATATTTTGCCTCTAAAGATGCCAAATGATGAAGAAACTGGACTTCTGCTGTAACGATGACAACAGGCAATAGAATATGATGGGATATATTTGCCTTAAAAGATGCCAAATGATGAGAAACTGGACTTCTGCTGTAACGATGACAACAGGCAATAGAATATGATGGGATATATTTGCCTCTAAAAGATGCCAAATGATGTGAGAAACTGGACTATGCTGTAACGATGACAACAGGCAATAGAATATGATGGGATATGTTTGCCTCTAAAAGATGCCAAATGATGTGAAGCTGGACTTCTGCTGTAACGATGACAACAACAGGCAATAGAATATGATAGATATATTTGCCTCTAAAAGATGCCAAATGATGTGAGAAACTGGACTTCTGCTGTAACGATGACAACAGGCAATAGAATATGTTGGGATATATTTTGTCTCTAAAACAATAAAGATGGACTTCTGCTGTAAATGGTGACAACAGGCAATAGAACTTGGGGATATATTTGCCTCTAAAGATGTAACGATGAAACACTTCCGCTGTAACATTGACAACAGGCAATAAATATGATGGGATATATTTTTGCCTCTAAAGATGCCAAATGATGTGAGAAACTGGACTTCTGCTGTAACATTGACAACAGGCAATGAAATATGATAGATATATTTTTCCCTCTAAAGATGCCAAATGATGTGAGAAACTGGACTTCTGCTGTGACGATGACAACAGGGCAATTGAATATGATAGGATATTTTTGCCTCTAAAGCAGCCAAATGATGTGAGAGGACTGGACTTCTGCTGCAACGGTGACAACAGGCAATAGAATATGATGGGATATATTTTGCCTCTAAAGATGCCGAATGATGTGAGAAACTGGACTTCTGCTGCAACGATGACAACAGGCAATAGAATATGATGGGATATATTTTGCCTCTAAAGATGCCAAATGATGTGAGAAACTGGACTTCTGCTGTAGAATATAGATTTTTGCCTCTAAAGATGACAACAGGAGAAACTAGAATATGATAACAGGATATATTTTGCCTCTAAAGATGCCAAATGATGTGAGAAACTGGACTTGCTGTAACGATGACAACAGGCAATAGAATATGATGAGTATATTTTGCCTCTAAAAATGCCAAATGATGTGAGAAACTGGACTTTTTTGCTGTAACGATGACAACAGGCAATAGAATATGATGGGATATATTTTGCCTCTAAAGATGCCAAATGATGTGAGAAACTGGACTTCTGCTGTAACGATGACAACAGGCAATTGAATATGATGGGATATATTTTTGCCCTAAAGATGCCAAATGATGAGAAACTGGACTTCTGCTGTAACGATGACAACAGGCAAGGAATATGATGGGATATATTTTGCCTCTAAAGATGCCAAACGATGAGAAACTGGACTTCTGCTGTAACGATGACAACAGGCAATAGAATATGATGGATATATTTTGCCTCTAAAGATGCCAAATGATGTGAGAAACTGGACTTCTGCTGTAACGATGACAACAGGCAATAGAATATGATGGGATATATTTTTACAAAATGCCAAATGATGAAAACTGGACTTCTGCTGTAACGATGACAACAGGCAATGAATATGATGGGATATATTTTGCCTCTAAAGATGTAAATGATGTGAGAAACTGCCGTAACGATGACAACAGGCAATAAAATATGATAGGATATATTTTGCCTCCTAAGATGCCAAATGATGGTAAACTGGACTTCTGCTTAACGATGACAACAGGCAATAGATTATGATGGGATATATTTTGCCTCTAAAGATGCCAAATGATGAGAAACTGGACTTCTGCTGTAACGATGACAAAGGCAATAGAATATGATGGATATATTTTGCCTAAAGATGCCAAATGATGAGAAAACTGGACTTCTGCTGTAACGATGACAACAATAGATATGATGGGATATATTTTGCCTTAAAGATGCCGTGATGTGAGAACTGGACTTCTGCTGTAACGATGACAACAGGCAATAGAATATGATGGGATATATTTGCCTCTAAAGATGCCAAATGATGTGAAACTGGACTTCTGCTGTAACGATGACAACAGGCAATAGAATATGATGGATATATTTTTGCCTCTAAAACAGCCAAATGATAAAACTGACTTCTGCTGTAACGAACAACAGGCAATAGAATATGATGGGATATATTTGCCTCTAAAGATGCCAAATGATGTGAGAAACTGGACTTCTAAAACGATGACAACAGGCAATAGAATATGATGGGGATATATTTTGCCTCTAAAGATGCCAAATGATGAGAAACTGGACTTGCTGCAACGATGACAACAGGCAATAGAATATGATGGGATATATTTTCTAAAGCAGCTCTAAACGATGACAACAGCCAAATGATGGGAGAAAATGATGGAGAAACTCTTCTGTAACGATGACAACAGGCAATGAATATGATGGGGCATTTTGCCTCTAAAGATGCCAAAATGATGTGAGAAACTGGACTTCTGCTGTAACGATGACAACAGGCAATAGAATATGATGGGAATATTTTGCCGCCGAATGATGTGAGAAACTGGACTTAAACGATGACAACAGGCAATAGAATATGATAGGATATATTTGCCTCTAAAGATGCCAAATGATGTGAAAACTGACTTGCTGTAACAATGACAACAGGCAATAGAATATGATGGGATATATTTTGCCTCTAAAGATGCCCAAATGATGAGAAACTGGACTTCTGCTGTAACGATGACAACAGGCAAGAATATGATGATATATTTTTCCTCTAAGATGCCAAATGATGTGAGAAACTGGACTTTTAACAACGATGACAACAGGCAATAGAATACATGATAGGATATATTTTGCCTCTAAAGATGCCAAATGATGTGAGAAACTGGACTTCTGCTGTAACGATGACAACAGGCAATAGAATGAATATGATGGATATATTTGTGACCGATGACAACAGGCAATAAAGATGCCAAAATGATGTGAGAAACTGACTTCTGCTGTAACGATGACAACAGGCAATAGAATATGATGGGATATATTTGCCTCTAAAAGCAGCTAAATGAAGTGAAAAACTGGACTTCTGCTGTAACGATGACAACAGACAAGAATATGTTGGGATATATTTTGCCTCTAAAGATGCCAAATGATGTGAGAAATGGATGATGGAAAGATGATGGGATATATTTTCCCTCTAAAGATGCCAAATGATGTGAGAACTGGACTTTCTGTTGTAACGATGACAACAGGCAATAGAATATGATATATTTTGCCTCTAAAAGATGCCGAATGATGTGAGAAACTGGACTTTGCTGTAACGATGACAACAGGCACAGAATATGATGGGATATATTTTTCCTCTAAAGATGCCAAATGATGTGAGAAGTCCATTTCTGCTGTAACGATGACAACAGGCAGCCGAATATGATGGGATATATTTTGCCTCTAAAGATGCCAAATGATGTGAGAAACTGGACTTCTGCTGTAACGATGACAACAGGCAATAGAATATGATGGGATATATTTTGCCTTAAAAGATGCCAAATGATGTGAAAACTGGACTTCTGCTGTAACGATGACAACAGGCAATAGAATATGATGGGATATATTTTGCCTTAAAGATGCCAAATGATGTGAGAAACTGGACTTCCTGCTGTAACGATGACAACAGGCAATAGAATATGATGGGATATATTTTGCCTCTAAAGATGCCAAATGATGTGAGAAACTGGACTTCTGCTGTAACGATGACAACAGGCAATAGAATATGATGGGATATATTTTCCTCTAAAGATGCCAAATGATGTGAGAAACTGGACTTCTGCTGTAACGATGACAACAGGCAATAGAATTTGATGGGATATATTTTTGCCTCTAAAGATGCCAAATGATGTGAGAAACTGGACTTCTGCTGTAACGATGACAACAGGCAATAGAATATGATGGGATATATTTTGCCTCTAAAAGATGCCAAATGATGAGAAACTGACTTCGCTGTAACGATGACAACAGGCAATAGAATATGATAGGTTATATTTTTGCCTCTAAAAGATGCCAAATGATGAGAAACTGGATTCTGCTGCCGTAACGATGACAACAGGCAATAGAATATGATGGATATATTTTTAAAGCCTCTAAAGATGCCAAACGAATATGATGAGAACTGGACTTCTGCTGTAACGATGACAACAGGCAATAGAATATGATGGGATATATTTTGCCTCTAAAGATGCCAAATGATGTGAGAAACTGGAACGATGACAAATAACAATAACGATGACAAAGAGGCAATAGAAATATGATAGCTGTAACGATTTTTGCAGGCAATGAAAGATGCCAAATGATGAAAACGGACTTCTGCTGTAACGATGACAACAGGCAATAGAATATAGATAGGATATATTTTGGACCTAAAGATGCCAGAATATGATGTGTGAAACTGGACTTCTGCTGTAACGATGACAACAGGCACAGAATATGATAGGATATATTTTGCAGCTGATAAAGATGCCAAATGATGTGGAGAAATGATGGAGAACTTCTGCTGTAACGATGACAACAGGCAATAGAATATGATGGGATATATTTTGCCTCTAAAGATGACCAAATGATAAGTTGAGAAATTGGACTTCTGCTGTAACGATGACAACGAGGACAACAGAAGGATGGGATATATTTTGCCTCTAAAGATGCCAAATGATGTGAAAAACTGGACTTCTGCTGTAACGATGACAACAGGCAATAGAATATGATAGGATATATTTTGCCTCTAAAGATGCCAAATGATGGGAGAAACTGACTTCGCTGTAACGATGACAACAGGCAATAGAATATGATGGGATATATTTTGCCTAAAGATGCCAAATGATGTGAGAAACTGGACTTCTGCTGTAACGATGACAACAGGCAATAGAATATGATGGGGTATATTTTGCCTCTAAAGATGCCAAATGATATGAAAAACTGGACTTTGCTGAACGAACAACAGGCAATAAAATATGATGATATATTTTCCTAAAAAGTGCAAAGATGTGAGCCTTCTGCTGTAACATGCCAGAACCTCTAAGATGCTGATGATGTGGAACTGGACTTCTGACAACAGGCAATAGAATATGATGGATATATTTTGCCTCTAAAGATGCCAAATGATGTGAGAAACTCCACTTCTGCTGTAACGATGACAAATATAAATAGAATATGATGGGATATATTTTGCCTGGGAATGATGAGAGTTGGACTCTGTAAAGACAGCCAATAGAATGATGTGATGAAAAGAGAAATGATGGGAGAACTGGACTTCTGCTGTAACGATGACAACAGGCAATAGAATATGATGGGATATATTTTGCCTCTAAAGATGCCAAATGATGTGAGAAATACTTTGCCTAACGATGACAACAGGCAATCGAATATGATAGGATATATTTTGCCCTCTAAAGATGCCAAATGGTGTGAGAAACTGGACTTCTGCTGTAACGATGACAACAGGCAATAGAATATGATGGGATATATTTTGCTCTAAAGATGCCAAATGATGTGAGAAACTGGACTTCTGCTGTAACGATGACAACAGGCAATAGAATATGATAGGATATATTTTGCCTCTAAAGATGCCAAATGATGAGAAAAGAAAACTGACTTCTGCTGTAACGATGACAACAGGCAATAGAATAGAATATGATATATTTTGCCTCTAAAGATGCCAAATGATGTGAGAATATGATGGGACTTCTGCTGTAACGATGACAACAGGCAACAGAATATGATGGGATATATTTTTGCCTCTAAAGATGCCAAATGATGTGAGAAACTGGACTTCTGCTGTAACGATGACAACAGGCAATAGAATATGATAGGATATATTTTTGCCTCTAAAGATGCCAAATGATGTGAGAAACTGACTTCTGCTGTAACGATGACAACAGGCAATAGAATATGATGGGATATATTTTGCCTCTAAATGCCAAATGATGAGAGAAACTGGACTTCTGCTGTAACGATGACAACAGGCAATAGAATATGATGGGATATATTTTGCCTCTAAAGATGCCAAATGATGTGAGAAACTGGACTCTGCTGTAACGATGACAACAGGCAATAGAATATGATAGGATATATTTTGCCTCTAAAGATGCCAAATGATGAGAAACTGGACTTCTGCTGTAACGATGACAACAGGCAATAGAATATGATGGGATATATTTTGCCTCTAAAGATGCCAAATGATGAAAACTGGACTTCTCCGTAACGATGACAACAGGCAATGAATATGATGGATATATTTTGCCTCTAAAAGCAGCCGAATGATGAGAAACTGGACTTCTGCTGTAACGATGACAACAGGCAATAGAATATGATGGGATATATTTTGCCTCTAAAGATGCCAAATGATGTGAGAAAACTGATTCTTCTGCTGTAACGATGACAACAGGCAATATATGATGGGATATATTTGCCTCTAATGCCAATGATGTGAGAAACTGGACTTCTGCTGCAACGATGACAACAGGCAATAGAATATGATGGATATATTTTGCCTCTAAAGATGCCAAATGATGAGAAACTGGACTCTGCCGTAACGATGACAACAGGCAATAGAATATGATGGGATATATTTTGCCTCTAAAGATGCCAAAATGATGTGAGAAATTGGACTTCTGCTGTAACGATGACAACAGGCAATAGAATATGATGGGATATATTTGCCTCTAAAGATGCCAAATGATGTGAGAAACTGGACTTCTGCTGTAACGATGACAACAGGCAAATAGAATATGATGGGCAATAGGGGATATATTTTGCCTCTAAAGATGCCAAAATGTGAGAAACTGGACTTCTTGCTGTAACGATGACAACAGGCACGAATATGATGGATATATTTTGCCTCTAAAGGCAAATGATGTGAAAACTGGATGATGGAATATGATATATTTTGCCTCTAAAGATGCCGAATGATGAGAAACTGGACTTCTGCTGTAACGATGACAACAGGCAATAGAATATGATGGGATATATTTTGCCTCTAAAGATGCCAAATGATATGAAACTGGACTTCTGCTGTAACGATGACAACAGGCAATAGAATATGATAGGATATATTTTTGCCTCTAAAGCAGCCGAATGATGTGAGAAACTTGCTGTAACAGTGACAACAGGCAATAGAATATGATGGGATATATTTTTGCCTCTAAAGATGCCGAATGATGTGAGTAAACTGGACTTCAGATGACAACAGGCAATAGAATATGATGGGATATATTTTCCTCTAAAGCAGCCAAATGATGAGAAACTGGACTTCTGCTGTAACGATGACAAACAGGCAATAGAATATGATGGGATATATTTTGCCTCAAAGCAGCCAAATGATGAGAAACTCCACTTCTGCTGTAACGATGACAACAGGCAATAGAATATGATAGAATATTTGCCTCTAAAGATGCCAAATGGTGAGAACTGGATTCTGCCAAAACGATGACAACAGGCAATAGAATATGATGGGATATATTTTGCCTCTAAATATGATGCCAAATGATGTGAGAAACTGGACTTCTGCTGTAACGATGACAACAGGCAATAGAATATGATAGGACATATTTTGCCTCTAAAGATGCCAAATGATGTGAGAAACTGGACTTCTGCTGTAACGATGGACAACAGGCAATAGAATATGATGGATATATTTTGCCTCTAAAGATGCCAAATGATGTGAGAAAACTGGACTTCTGCTGTAACGATGACAACAGGCAATAGAATATGATATGATATATTTTGCCTCTAAAGATGCCAAATGATGAGAAACTGGACTTCTGCTGTAACGATGACAACAGGCAATAGAATATGATGGGATATATTTTCCCCCTAAAGAGCCGAATGATGTGAGAAACTGGACTTCTGCTGTAACGATGACAACAGGCAATAGAATATGATGGGATATATTTTTCCTCTAAAGCAGCCAAATGATGTGAGAAAGTCCACTTCTGCTGTAACGATGACAACAGGCAATAGAATATGATGGGATATATTTTTGCCTCTAAAATGAGAAACAACAGGCAACAAATAGGCAATTGAATGATGTGGAAACTGGACTGACAATTTCGCTGTAACGATGACAACAGGCAATAGAATATGTTGGGATATTTTCCCTCTAAAGAAAATGATGTGAGAAATCCATTCTGCTGTAACGATGACAACAGGCAATAGAATATGATGGGATATATTTGCCTCTAAAGATGCCAAATGATGAGAAACTGGACTTCTGCACAACGATGACAACAGGCACAGAATATGATGGGATATATTTTGCCCTAAAGATGCCAAATGATGTGAGAAACTGACTTCTGCTGTAACGATGACAACAGGCAATAGAATATGATGGGATATATTTTGCCTCTAAAGATGCAACAAATGATGTGAAAGAAATGATGGACTTCTTCTGTAACGATGACAACAGGCAATAGAATATGATAGGATATATTTTGCCTCTAAAGATGCCAAATTATGTGAGAAACTGGACTTCTGCTGCAACGATGACAACAGGCAATAGAATATGATGGGATATATTTTTCCCTCTAAAGCAGCCGAATGATGTGAGAAGTGGACTTCTGCTTGCAACGATGACAACAGGTAATAGAATATGATAGGATATATTTTGCCTCTAAAGCAGCCAAATGATGTGAGAAACTGGACTTCGCCGTAACGATGACAAACAGGCAATAGAAATATGATGGGATATTTTTCCTCTAAAGACAACAGCCAGAATATGATGTGACATATTTTTCAAAGGCGCTTTTTAAAGGATGACAACAGATGCAATAGAAATATGATGGGATATATTTTGCCTCCTAAAGCAGCCGAATGATGTGAGAAACTGGACTTCTGCTGTAACGATGACAGGCAATAGAATATGTTGGGATATATTTGCCTCAAAGATGCCAATGGTGTGAGAAACTGGATTCTGCTGTAACGATGACAACAGGCAATAGAATATGATGGGATATATTTTGCCTCTAAAGATGCCAAATGATGTGGAGAAACTGGACTTCTGCTGTAACGATGACAACAGGCAAGAATATGATGGGATATTTTGCCTCTAAAGATGCCAAATGATGTGAGAAACTGGACTTCTGCTGTAACGATGACAACAGGCAATAGAATATGATGGGATATATTTTGCTCTAAGATGCCAAATGATGTGAGAGGACTGGACTTCTGCTGTAACGATGACAACAGGCAATAATGAAAATATGATGGGATATATTTGCCTCTAAATGATGCCAAATGATATGCTGTAAGACTTCTGAACAACAGGCAATAGAATATGATAGGATATATTTTCCCTCTAAAGATGCGAATGATGGAGAAACTGGACTTCTGCTGTAACGATGACAACAGGCAATAGAATATGATAGATATATTTGCCCTAAAGATGCCAAATGATGTGAGAAACTGGACTTCTGCTGTAACGATGACAACAGGCAATAGAATATGATGGGATATATTTTTGCCTCCTAAAGATGCCAAAAAACTGGACCTGTGAGAAACAGGCAATAGGACTTCTAAAACGCTTCTGTAACGATGACAACAGGCAATAGAATATGATGGGATATATTTTGCCTCTAAAGCGGCGAATGATGGAGAAACTGGACTTTGCTGTAACGATGACAACAGGCAATAGAATATGTTGGGATATTTTTTCTAAAAGATGCCAAATGGCGTGAAAGATTCTGCCGATGACAAATGATGAGAATATCTTTGATGCCAAATTGCTTCTGTAACGATGACAACAGGCAATAGAATATGATAGGATTATATTTTGCCTCTAAAGCAGCCAAATGATGAGAGGAACTGGACTGTAACGATGACAACAGGCAATAGAATATGATGGATATATTTTGCCTCAAGATGCCGAATGATGTGAACTGGACTTCTGCTGTAAATGATGACAACAGGCAACAGAATATGATGGGATATGTTTTGCCCCCAGTAAAATGATGCCAAATGATGTGATGAAAACTGGACTACTGATAGGATAACGATGACAATGACAAACTGGCTTCAAATATGACAAATGATGGGAGATATATACCCTAAAAGATGCCAAATGATGTGAGAAACTGGACTTCTGCTGTAATGATGACAACAGGCAATAGAATATGATAGGATATATTTTGCCTCTAAAGATGCCAAATGATGTGAGAAACTGGACTGCTGTAACGATGACAACAGGCAATAGATTATGATAGGATATATTTTGCCTCTAAAAGATGCCAAAATGATGTGAGAAACTGGACTGCTGCTGTAACGATGACAGGTATAGAATATGATAGGATATATTTTGCCTCTAAAAGATGCCAAATGATGTGAGAAACTGGACTTCTGCTGTAACGATGACAACAGGCAATAGAATATGATGGGATATATTTGCCTCTAAAGATTTCAAATGATGTGAGAAACTGGACTTCTGCTGTAACGATGACAACAGCAATAGAATATGATGGGATATATTTTGCCCTAAAGCAGCCAAATGATGTGAGAAACTGGACTTCTGCTGTAACGATGACAACAGGCAATAGAATATGATGCAGGAAATGATTTGAGAACTGACCTCTAAAAGTGCCAAATGATGTGATATATTTTGCTGGACTTCTGAGAAACTGACTAACGATGACAAACAGGCAATAGAATATGATATATATTTTGCCTCTAAAAAGATGCCAAATGATGTGAGAAACTGGACTTCTGCTGTAACGATGACAACAGGCAATAGGAATATGATAGGATATATTTTGCCTCAAGATGCCAAATGATGTGGAGAAACTGGACTTCTGCTGTAACGATGACAACAGGCAATAGAATATGATGGGATATATTTTGCCTCTAAAAGATGCACCAAATGATGTGAGAACTGGACTTCTGCTGTAACGATGACAACAGGCAATAGAATATGATGGGATATATTTTGCCTCTAAAGATGCCAAATGATGTGAAAACTGACTTCTGCTGTAACGATGACAACAGGCAATAGAATATGATAGATATATTTACCTCTAAAGATGCAAATGATGAGAAAACTGGACTTCTGCTGTAACGATGACAACAGGCAATAGAATATGATGGATATATTTTGCTCTAAAGATGCCAAATGATGTGGGAAACTGGACTTCTGCTGTAACGATGACAACAGGCAATAGAATATGATAGGATATTTTGCCTCCTAAAAGATGCCAAATGATGTGAGAAACTGGACTTCTGCTGTAACGATGACAACAGGCAATAGAATATGATGGGATATATTTTGCCTCTAAAAGCCGCCAAATGATGTGAGAAACTGACTCTGCTGTAACGATGACAACAGGCAATCGAATATGATATGATATATTTTGCCTCTAAAGATGCCGAATGATGTGAAAACTGGACTTCTTAACAACGATGACAACAGGCAATAGAATATGATGGGATATATTTGCCTCTAAAAGATGCCAAATGATGTGAAAAACTGGACTTCTTAACAGCAAATGATGACAACAGGCAATAGAATATGATGGGATATATTTTGCCTCTAAAGATGCCAAATGGCATGAATATGATAATATATTTTGGCTGGACTTTCTGCTGTAACGATGACAACCAGGCAATAGAATATGATAGGATATATTTTGCCTTCAAAGATGCCAAATGATGTGAGAAACTGGATTCTGCTGTAACGATGACAACAGGCAATAGAATATGATGGGATATATTTTGCCTCTAAAGATGCCAAATGATTTGGGAGAAACTGGACTTCTGCTGTAACGATGACAACAGGGTGTAGAATATGATGGGATATATTTTACTCAAAGATGCCAAATGATGTGAGAAAACTGGACTTCTGCTGTAACGATGACAACAGGCAATAGAATATGATAGGATATATTTTGCCTCTAAAGATGCCAAATGATGTGAGAAACTGACTTCTGCTGTAACGATGACAACAGGCAAATAAGATGGGATATATTTTGCCTCTAAAAGATGCCGAATGATGTGAGAAACTGGACTTCATGCAACGATGACAACGAGCCAAATGGGATGAGAAATGATGGACTTCTGCTGTAACGATGACAACAGGCAATAGAATATGATGGGATATATTTTGCCACTAAAGATGCCAAATGATGTGAGAATGGACTTCTGCTGTAACGATGACAACAGGCAATAGAATGGGGACTATTTTACCCCAAAGATGCCAAAATGGTAGAAACGATGACAACAGGCAATAGAATATGATAGGATATATTTTGCCTTAAAGATGCCAAATGATGTGAGAAACTGGACTTCTGCTGTAACGATGACAACAGGCAATAGAATATGATGGGATATATTTTGCCTCTAAAGAATGATGTGGAAAAACTGATGTGGATGAAACTGGACTTCTGCAACAGGCAAATGATGGGAACGATGACAACAGGCAATAGAATATGATGGGATATATTTTGCCTCTAAAGATGCCAAATGATGTGAGAAACTGGACTTCTGCTGTAACGATGACAACAGGCAATAGAATATGATAGGATATATTTTGCCTCTAAAGATGCCAAATGGTGTGGAGAAACTGGACTTCTGCTGTAACGATGACAGGCAATAGAATATGATGGGATATATTTTGCCTCTAAAAGATGCCGAATGATGTGAGAAACTGGACTTCTGCTGTAACGATGACAACAGGCAATAGAATATGATGGGATATATTTTGCCTCTAAAGATGCCAAATGATGTGAAAACTGGACTTCTGCTGTAACGATGACAACAGGCAATAGAATATGATAGGATATATTTTGCCTCTAAAGATTCCAAATGATGTGAGAAACTGGACTTCTGCTGTAACGATGACAACACAGGCAATAGAATATGATGGGATATATTTTGCCTCTAAAAAGATGCCAAATGATGAGAGAAACTGGACTTCTGCTGTAACGATGACAACAGGCAATAGAATATGATGGGATATATTTTGCCTCTAAAGATGCCAAATGATGAGAAACTGGACTTCTGCTGTAACGATGACAACAGGCAATAGAATATGATAGATATATTTTGCCTCTAAAGATGCCAAATGATGAGAAACTGGACTTCTGCTGTAACGATGACAACAGGCAATAGAATATGATAGGTTATATTTTGCCTCTAAAGATGCCAAATGATGTGAGAAACTGGACTTCTGCTGTAACGATGACAACAGGCAATAGAATGTGATGGTACACTCTAAAGCAGCCGGAAGATGATGTGAGAGAAACTGGACTTCTATAACATAACGACAACAGGCAATAGATATGATGGGATATATTTTTTTCCTCTAAAACAGCCAAATGATGTGAAAGTCCATTCTGCTGTAACGATGACAACAGGCAATAGAATATGATGGGATATATTTTGCCTCTAAAGCAGCCGAATGATGTGAGAAACTGGACTTCTGCTGTAACGATGACAACAGGCAATAGAATATGATATATTTTGGATGCCAAATGTTGTGAGAAGCAGTTCTGCTGTATATTTTGGATATATTTTGCCTCTAAAAGCAGCCGAATGATGAGAAACTGGACTTCTGCTGCTGTAACGATGACAACAGGCAATAGAATATGATGGGATATATTTTGCCTCTAAAAAGATGCCAAATGATGTGAGAAACTGGACTTCTGCTGTAACGATGACAACAGGCAATAGAATATGATGGGATATATTTTGCCTCTAAAAGATGCCAAATGATGTGAAAACTGACAACAGGCAATAGAATATGATGGGAATTTATATTTTGCCTCTAAGATGTAACGATGCTGTAACAACAGGCAATAGAATAAGTGATAGAATATATTTCTAACAGCAACGATGACAAAGGCAATAGAATACTGTTACGAAAAGATGCCAAATGATGAGAAAACTGGACTTCTGCTGTAACGATGACAACAGGCAATAGAATATGATGGGATATATTTTTGCCTCTAAAGATGCCAAATGATGTGAGAAACTGGACTTCTGCTGTAACGATGACAACAGGCAATAGAATATGATGGGATATATTTTTCCTCTAAAGATGCCAAATGATGTGAGAACTCTGCTGTAACGATGACAACAGGCAATAGAATATGATGGGATATATTTTGCCTCTAAAGATGCCAAATGGTATACTGGACTGTGAACAACGAGCTACCAGGCAATAGAATATGTTGGTATGTTACACTCTAAATATGCCAAATAGTGTGATATATGGATTTTTACTGTAAACATGACAAACGGTTTATGATGGATATATTTTTGCCTCTAAAGATGCCAAATGATGTGAAAACTGGAGGGCTGTAACGATGACAACAGGCAATAGCAGATAGGATATATTTGAATGATGATGAGAAAACTGACTTCTGTAACGATGACATGAGGCAATAGAATATGATGGGATATATTTTCCCTCTAAAGCAGCCGAAATGATGGCAGAAAGTGGACTTCTGCTGTGCAACGATGACAACAGGCAATAGAATATGATGGGATATATTTTTGCCTCCTAAAGACAAATGATGTGAGAAACTGGACTTCTGCTGTAACGATGACAACAGGCGAATAGAATATGATGGGATATATTTTCCTCTAAAGATGCCAAATGATGTGAGAAACAGGATGACAACATTCTGCTGGATAACGATGACAACAATGGCAATAGAAATATGATGGGAATATATTTTTAATCTCTAAAACAGCGAATGATGTGAGAAACTGGACTTCTGCTGTAATGATGACAACAGGCAATAATTTGATGGGATATATTTTGCCTCTAAAGATGCCAAATGGTGTGAAACTGGATTCTGCTGTAACGATGACAACAGGCAATAGAATATGATAGGATATATTTTGCCTCTAAAGATGCTGCAAAATGATGTGAGAACTGGACTTCTGTAACGATGACAACAGGCAATAGAATTATGATAGGATATATTTTGCCTCCTAAAGATGCCAAAATGATGTGAGAAACTGGACTTCTGCTGTAACGATGACAACAGGCAATAGAATATGATGGGATATATTTTTTTGCCTAAAGTAAAGAATGATGTGAGAATGATGTGAACGACGTATCATCGGGGATACTTCTAAAGATGCTGTAGAAACGATGACAACATGCAATAGGCAGAATATGATGGGATATATTTTGCCTCTAAAGATGCCAAATGATATGATGGACTTCTGCTGTAACGATGACAACAGGCAATAGAATATGATGGGATATATTTTTCCCTCTAAAGCAGCCGAATGATGACTGGACTTCTGCTGTACAACAGGCAATTGAATATGATAGGTTATATTTTGCCTCTAAAGATGCCAAATGATGTGAGAAACTGGACTTCTGCTGTAACGATGACAACAGGCAATAGAATATGATGGGATATATTTTGCCTCTAAAGCAGCCGAATGATGTGAGAAACTGGACTTCTGCTGTAACGATGACAACAGGCAATAGAATATGATGGGATATATTTTTCCTCTAAAGCAGCCAAATGATGTGAGAAGTCCATTCTGCTGTAACGATGACAACAGGCAATAGAATATGATGGGATATATTTTGCCTCTAAAGCAGCCGAATGATGTGAGAAACTGGACTTCTGCTGTAACGATGACAACAGGCAATAGAATATGTTGGGATATATTTTGCCTCTAAAGATGCCAAATGGTGTGAGAAACTGGATTCTGCTGTAACGATGACAACAGGCAATAGAATATGATGGGATATGTTTTGCCTCTAAAAAGATGCCAAATGATGTGGAGAAACTGGACTTCGCTGTGACGATGACAACAGGCAATAGAATATGATAGGATATATTTTGCCTCTAAAGATGCCAAATGATGTGAGAAACTGGACTTCTGCTATGTAACGATGACAACAGGCAATAGAATATGATGGGATATATTTTGCATCTAAAGCAGCCGAATGATGTGTGAGAAACTGGACTTGCTGTAACGATGACAACAGGCAATAGAATATGATGGGATATATTTTGCCTCTAAAGATGCCAAATGATGTGAGAAACTGGACTTCTGCTGTAACGATGACAACAGGCAATAGAATATGATAGGATATATTTTTGCCTCTAAAGATGCCAAATGATGTGAGAAACTGGACTTCTGCTGTAACGATGACAACAGGCAATTGAATATGATGGGATATATTTTGCCTCTAAAAGATGCCAAATGATGAGAAACTGGACTTCTGCTGTAACGATGACAACCAGACAACAGAATATGATGGGATATATTTTGCTCTAAAGCAGCCGAATGATGTGGGAAAACTGATGCCAAATGATGTGAGAAACTGGACTTCTGCTGTAACGATGACAACAGGCAATAGAATATGATGGGATATATTTTGCTAAAGATGCCAAATGATGTGGAACTGACTTCTGCTGTAACGATGGCAACAGGCAATAGAATATGATAGGATATATTTTGCCTCTAAAAGATGCCAAATGATGTGGAGAAACTGACTTCTGCTGTAATGATGACAACAGGCAATAAAATATGATGGGATATATTTTGCCTATAAAGATGCCAAATGATGTGAGAAACTGGACTTCTGCTGTAACGATGACAACAGGCAATAGAATATGATGGGATATATTTGCCTCTAAAGATGCCAAATGATGTGAGAAACTGGACTTCTGCTGTAACGATGACAACAGGCAATAGAATATGATGGGATATATTTTGCCTCTAAAGATGCCAAATGGTATGTGGAACCGAGCTTCTGCTGTAACGGTGGCAACGGGCAATACAATATAATAGGATATATTTTTGATAAACATAAACGGTTTAAGCGTGGAACCTCTAAACGATGGCATGAATGATGTTTGCCTCTAAAAGCAGCCGAATGATGAGAAACTGGACTTCTGCTGTAACGATGACAACAGGCAATAGAATATGATGGGATATATTTTGCCTCTAAAGATGCCAAATGATGAGAAAACTGGACTTCTGCTGTAACGATGACAACAGGCAATAGAATATGATGGGATATATTTTGCCTCTAAAAGATGCCAAATGATGTGAGAAACTGGACTTCTGCTGTAACGATGACACAGGCAATAGAATATGATAGGACAGGCTTTTACCTCTAAAGAGCCCAAATGATGAGAAAACTGGACTTCTGCTGTAACGATGACAACAGGCAATAGAATATGATAGGATATATTTTGGCCTCTAAAGATGCCAAATGATGTGAGAAACTGGACTTCTGCTGTAACGATGACAACCAGGCAATAGAATATGATGGGATATATTTTGCCTCTAAAAGATGCCAAATGATGTGAAACTGGACTTCTTGCTGTAACGATGACAACAGGCAATAGAATATGATAAGGATATTTTGCCTAAAGATGCCAAATGATGATGATGTGAGACTTCTGATTTAACGATGACAACAGGAAATAGAATATGATGGGATATATTTTGCCTCTCAAAAGATGCCAAATGATGAGAAACTGGACTTCTGCTGGAACGATGACAACAGGCAATAGAATATGATGGGATGCTTTTTGGCCTCTAAAAGATGCCAAATGATGTGGAGAAACTGGACTTGCTGTAACGATGACAACAGTCAATAGAAATATGATGGGATATATTTTGCCTCTAAAAAGATGCCAAATGTTGAGAAAAACTGGACTTCTGTAACGATGACAACAGGCAATAGGAATATGATGGGATATATTTTTGTCTCTAAAAGCAGCCGAATGATGTGAGAAAACTGGACTTCTGCTGTAAGGATGACAACAGGCAATAGAATTTGATAGATATATTTTCTAAAGATGCCAAATGATGAGAAACTGGACTTCTGCTGTAACGATGACAACAGGCAATAGGAATATGATAGGATATATTTTGCCTCTAAAGATGCCAAATGATGTGAAAACTGGACTTCTGCTGTAACGATGACAACAGGCAATAGAATATGATAGGATATATTTTGCATAAAGATGCCAAACGATGTGAGAAATGGACTATGCTGTAACATTATGACAACAGGCAATTGAATATGATAGGATATATTTTGCCTCTAAAGATGCCAAATGATGTGAGAAACTGGACTTCTGCTGTAACAAGGACAACAGGCAATAGAATATGATGGGATATATTTTGCCTCTAAAAGATGCCGAATGATGTGAGAACTGGACTTCTGCTGTAACGATGACAAACAGGAATATGATGGGATATTTTTTGCCTCTAAAAGATGCCAAATGATGAGAAACTGGATACCACTGTAACGATGACAACAGGCAATAGAAATAGAATATGATAGGATATAAACCCATTTTGCTGTAACGATGACAACAGGCAATAAAATGATAGGATATATTTTGCCTCTAAAGATGAAATGATGGAGAAACTGGACTTCTGCTGTAACGATGACAACAGGCAATAGAATATGATGGGATATATTTTGCCTCCTAAAGATGCCAAATGATGTGAGAAAACTGGACTTCTGCTGTAACGATGACAACAGGCAATAGAATATGATGGGATATATTTTGCCTTAAAAATGCCAAATGATGAGAAACTGGACTTCTGCTGTAACGATGACAACAGGCAATAGAATATGATGGGATATATTTTTGCCTCTAAAGATGCCAAATGATGTGAGAAAACTGGACTTCTGCTGTAACGATGACAAATAGGCAATAGAATATGATGGGATATATTTTGCCTCTAAAGATGCTGCCAAATGATGTGAGAAACTGGACTTCTGCTGTAACGATGACAACAGGCAATAGTATATGATGGGATATATTTTCCTCTAAAACAATACTGAATGATGTGAGAAACTGGACTTCTGCTGTAACGATGACAACAGGCAATAGAATTTGATGGGATATATTTTGCCTCTAAAGATGCCAAATGATGAGAAACTGGACTTCTGTAACGATGACAACAGGCAATAGAATATGATGGGATATATTTTTCCTCTAAAAGATGCCAAATGATGAGAAACTCCATTCTGCTGTAACGATGACAACAGGCAATAGAATATGATGGGATATATTTTGCCTCTAAAGATGCCAAATGATGTGAAAACTGGACTTCTGCTGTAACGATGACAGCACGATGTTGGGACAAAGATGCAAATGTTGTAGCAATTGAACGATGACAACAGGCAATAGGATATATTTTGCCTCTAAAGATGCCAAATGATGTAGGAGAGAACTGGACTTCTGCTGTAACGATGACAAATAGGCAATGAATATGATGGGATATATTTTGCCCTAAAGCAGCCGAAATGATGTGAGAAACTGGACTTGCCGTAACGATGACAACAGGGCAATCAGAATATGTTGGGATATTTTGACTCTAAAGATGCCAAATGATGTGAGAAACTGATTCTGCTGTAACGATGACAACAGGCAATAGAATATGATGATGATATATTTTTGGCTCTAAAAAAGATGCCAAATGATATGAGAAACTGGACTTCTGCTGTAACGATGACAACAGGCAATAGAATATGATGGGATATATTTTCCCTCTAAAGCAGCCGAATGATGTGAGAACTGACTTCTGCTGTAACGATGACAACAGGCAATAGAATATGATGGATATATTTTGCCTCTAAGATGCCAAATGATGTGAGAGAAACTGGACTTCTGCTGTAACGATGACAAATAGCAATAGAATATGATGGGATATATTTTTACTTCTAAAGATGCCTGGACTTCTGCTGTAACTTGATAGAGAAAAAGCAGCCAAATGATGTGAGAAGTCCATTCTGCTGTAACGATGACAACAGGCAATAAAATATGATGGGATATATTTTGCCTTTTAGCCGAAAGATGCTTTGAAACTGGACTTCTGCTGTAACGATGACAACGAGCAATAGAATATGTTGGGTATGTTGCCTCTAGATGCTGGTGTGAACGATGACAACAGGCAATAGAATATGATGGGATATATTTTGCCTCTAAAGATGCCAAATGATGTGAGAAACTGGACTTCTGCTGTAACGATGACAACAGGCAATAGAATATGATGGGATATTTTGCCTCTAAAAGATTTATTTAAAGATTGCAACAAATGAATATGATGGGATATATTTTCCCTCTAAAGCAGCTACTGGACTTCTGTAACGATGACAACAGGCAATAGAATATAATGGGATTATTTTTTTTTTTTAAAACATGCCAAACGATGTTAAGCGTGAATTCTGCTGTAACGATGGCATGAGGTAGAAATATGATGGGATATATTTTTCCTCTAAAGATGCCAAATGATGTGGAGAAGTCCATTCTGCGCAACGATGACAACAGGCAATAGAATATGATGGGATATATTTTATTCTAAAGATGCCAAATAGTGTAGAGAAACTGGACTTCTGCTGTAACGATGACAACAGGCAATAGAATATGATGGGATATATTTTGCCTCTAAAGATGCCAAATGATGAGAAACTGGATTCTGCTGTAACGATGACAACAGGAAATAGAATATGATGGATATATTTTGCCTCTAAAGATGCCAAATGATGTGAGAACTGGACTTCTGCAACGATGACAACAGGCAATAGAATATGATGGGATATATTTTGCCTCTAAAAGATGCCAAATGATGTGAGAAACTGGACTTCTGCTGTAACGATGACAACAGGCAATAGAATATGATGGGATATATTTTTCCTCTAAAGATTCCAAATGATGTGGGAGAAACTGGACTTCTGCTGTAACGATGACAACAGGCAATGAGAATATGATGATATATTTTCTGCTGTAACATTAACAGCCGAATATGATGGAGAATTTTTCCCTCTACTGATGTGAGAAACTGGACTTCTGCTGTAAGGATGACAACAGGCAATAGAATTTGATAGGATATATTTTGCCTCTAAGATGCCAAATGATGAGAAAACTGGACTTCTGAACGATGACAACAGGCAATAGAATATGATGGATATATTTTGCCTCTAAAGATGCCAAATGGTATATATGTTGAACTGAGCTTCTGGAGCAATGGTGGGCAATATATGATGGGATATATTTTTCAATATGATGGAATATTCTGCTGTAACGGGATATATTTTTTTTGCCTAAACATGCCAAACGATGTGAGAGACTGGACTTGAGCTTGACACAACGATGGCAACAGGGGTGTAGAATATGATGGGATATATTTGCCTAAAAAGATGCCGAATGATGAGAAAACTGGACTTCTGCTGTAATGATGACAACAGGCAATAGAATATAGATAGGATATATTTTTGCCTCTAAAAGATGCCAAATGATGTGAAAAGTGGACTTCTGCTGTAACGATGACAACAGGCAATAGAATATGATAGGATATATTTTGCCTCTAAAGATGCCAAATGATGTGAGAAACTGGACTTCTGCTGTAACGATGACAACAGGCAATAGAATATGATGGGATATATTTTGCCTCTAAAGCAGCCGAATGATGTGAGAAACTGGACTTCTGCTGTAACGATGACAACAGGCAATAGAATATGATGATATGGGATTTTGCCTCTAAAGATGCCAAATGATGTGAGAAACTGGATTTCTGCCGTAACGATGACAACAGGCAATAGAATATGATAGGATATATTTTGCCTCTAAAGATGCTAAATGATGTGAGAGAAACTGACTTCTGCTGTAACGATGACAACAGGCAATAGAATATGATGGGATATTTTTTGCCTCTAAAACAGCCAAATGATGTGAGAAACTGGACTTCTGCAACGATGACAACAGGACGTAGAATATGATGGGATATATTTTGCCCTAAAGATGCCAAATGATGTGAGAAACTGACTTGCTGTAACGATGACAACAGGCAATAGAATATGATGGGATATATTTTGGCCTCTAAAGATGCCAAATGATGTGAGAAAAACTGGACTTCTGCTGTAACGATGACAACAGGCAATAGAATATGAGGGATGCCATATATTTTGCCTCTAAAGATTCCAAAATGATGAATATGAGAAACTGGAATTCTGCTGACTTCTACGATGACAACAGGCAATAGAATATGATGGGATATATTTGCCTCTAAAGGAGCTGAATGATGTGAGAAACTGGACTTCCGCTTAACGATGACAAAAGGCAATAGAATATGATGGGATATATTTTGCCCTCTAAAGATGCCAAATGATGTGAGAACTGGACTCTGCTGTAACGATGACAACAGGCAATAGAATATGATAGGATATATTTTGCCTCTAAAGATGCCAAATGATGGCGAGAAACTGGGACTTCTGCTGCTGTAACGATGACAACAGGCAATTGAATATGATAGGATATTTTTGCCTCTAAAGATGCCAAATGATGTGAGCAATGAATGATGTGGAACTTCTGCTGTAACGATGACAACAGGCAATAGAATATGATGGGATATATTTTGCCTCTAAAGATGCCAAATGATGTGAGAAACTGGACTTTGCCAACGATGACAACAGGCAATAGAATATGATGGGATATATTTTTGCCTCTAAAGATGCCAAATGATGAGAAACTGACTTCTGCTGTAACGATGACAACAGGCAATAGAATATGATAGGATATATTTTGCCTCTAAAGATGCCAAATGATGGAGAAACTGACTTCTGCTGTAACGATGACAACAGGCAATAGAATATGATAGGATATATTTTTTGCCTCTAAAGATGCCAAATGATGAGAAACTGGACTTCTGCTGTGACGATGACAACAGGCAATTGAATATGATAGGGATATATTTTGCCTCTAAAGATGCCAAATGATGTGAGAAATTGGACTTCTGCTGTAACGATGGACAACAGGCAATAGAATATGATGGGATATATTTTGCCTCTAAAGCATGCCAAATGATGTGAAAACTGGACTTCTGCCGTAACGATGACAACAGGCAATAGAATATGATGGGATATATTTTGCCTCTAAAGCAGCCGAATGATGAGAAACTGGACTTCTGCTGTAACGATGACAACAGGCAATAGAATATGATGGGATATATTTTGCCTCTAAAGATGCCAAATGATGTGAGAAACTGGACTTCTGCTGTAACGATGACAACAGGCAATAGAATATGATGGATATATTTTGCCTCTAAAGATGCCAAATGATGAGAAACTGGACTTCTGCTGTAACGATGACAACAGGCAATTGAAATATGATAGATATATTTTGCCTCTAAAGATGCCAAATGATGTGAGAAACTGGACTTCTGCTGTAACGATGACAACAGGCAATAGAATATGATGGGATATATTTTGCCTCTAAAGATGCCAAAATGATGAGAAACTGGACTTCTGCTGTAAACGATGACAACAGGCAAATGATGAATATGATGGGATATATTTTTTTGCCTTAAAGATGCCAAATGATGTGAGAAACTGGACTTCTGCTGTAACGATGACAACAGGCAATAGAATATGATGGATATATTTTGCCTTAAAGATGCCAAATGATGAGAAACTGGACTTTCTGCTGTAACGATGACAACAGGAAATAGAATATGATAGGATATATTTTTGCCTCTAAAGATGCCAAATGATGTGAGAAAACTGGACTTCTGCTGTAACGATGACAACAGGCAATAGTATATGATGGGATATATTTTCTAAAAGATGCTGCTGAATGATGAGAAAAACTGGACTTCTGCTGTAACGATGACAACAGGCAATATAATTTGATATGATACATTTTGCCTCTAAAGATGCCAAATGATGTGAGAAACTGGACTTCTGCTGTAACGATGACAACAGGCAATAGAATATGATGGGATATATTTTTGCCTCTAAAGATGCCAAATGATGTGAGAAACTGGACTTCTGCTGTAACGATGACAACAGGCAATAGAATATGATGGGATATATTTTTTACTCTAAAGATGCCAAATGATGTGAGAAATGGACTTCTGCGGTGACGATGACAATGAGGGTGTAGAAATATGATAGGATATATTTTTGCCTCTAAAGATGCCAAATGATGGAGAAACTGGACTTCTGCAACGATGACAACAGGCAATAGAATATGATAGGATATATTTTGCCTCCTAAAGATGATGTGAGAAACTGGACTTCTGCTGTAACGATGACAGGCAATAGAATATGATGGGATATATTTTGCCTCTAAAGATGCCAAATGATGTGAGAAAACTACTGCTGCAACGATGACAACAGGCAATAGAATATGATGGGATATATTTTGCCTCTAAAAGATGCCAAATGATGTGAAACTGGACTTCTGCTGTAACGATGCCAAAGGAATATGATGGGATGAGAAAATGATATGAGAAACTGGACTTCTGCTGCAACGATGAAGGTTGGCAATAGAATATGATAGGATATATTTTTCCCTCTAAAGATGCCAAATGATGTAAGAAACTGGACTTCTGCTGTAACGATGACAACAGGCAATAGAATATGATGGATATATTTTGGCTCTAAAGATGCCAAATGATGAGAACTGGACTTCTTCTGTAACGATGACAACAGGCAATAGAATATGATAGGATATATTTTGCCTTAAAGATGCCAAATGATGTGGAGAAACTGGACTTCTGCTGTAACGATGACAACAGGCAATAGAATATGATGGGATATATTTTTCCTCTAAAGCAGCCGAATGATGTAGAAACTGGACTTCTGCTGTAACGATGACAACAGGCAATAGAAATATGATGGGATATTTTTGCCTCAAAGATGCCAAATGATGGAGAAACCGGATTCTGCTGCAACGATGACAACAGTGCGTCAGAATATGATGGGATATATTTTGCCCTAAAGATGCCAAATGATGTGAGAAACTGACTTCGCTGTAACGATGGCGATGACAACAGGCAATAGAATATGATGGGACATATTTTGTCTCTAAAACATGAAAAATGATGTGAGAAACTGGACTTTTGCTGTAAGGATGACAACAGGCAATAAAATTTGATGATATATTTTGCCCCAAAGATGCCAAATGATGGAGAAACTGACTTCGCTGTAACGATGACAACAGGCAATAGATTATGATAGGATATATTTTGCCTCTAAAGATGCCAAATGATGTGAGAAACTGACTCTGGCTGGTAACGATGACAAATAGGCACAGAATATGATGGGATATATTTTGCCTTAAAAGATGCCAAAATGATGAGAAACTGACTTCACAGACGACGACAACAGGCAATAGAATATGATAGGATATATTTGCCCTTAAAGATGCCAAATGATGAGAAACTGGACTTCTGCTGTAACGATGACAACAGGAAATAGAATAGGATGGGATATATTTTTGCCTCTAAAGCAGCCGAATTATGTGGAGAAACTGACCACAACGATGACAACAGGCAATAGAATATGATGGGATATATTTTATTCTAAAAGAGCTGAATGGGATGTGAGAAACTGGACTTCTGACAACAGGCAATAACTTGATGATAACAAAGGCAAATAGAAAATGATGGGATGACAATATTTGGAGAGACTCAAAGATGCCAAATGATGTGAGAACTGACTTCGCTTTAACGATGACAACAGGCAACAGAATATGTTAGGATACATTTTGCCTCTAAAAGATGCCAAATGATGTGAGAAACTGACTTTTGCGTGACAACGGCAACAGAATATGATGATATATTTTGCCTCACAAATGAAGAAACTATGAACGATGACAACAGGCAAGAATATGATGGGAGATTGGCTCTAAAGATGCCAAATGATGAGAAACTGACTTCTGGCTGTGACGATGACAACAGGCAATTTGAAATATGATAGGATATATTTGCCTCAAATTTTGCAAACGATGAAAACTGACTTGCTGCAACGATGATGAGAACTGACATTTTGCCCTCAAATCAGCCGAATGGTGTGAAAACTGGACTCTGACAACGATGTCAGTCATATGAATATGATGGGATATATTTTGGCCTCTAAAGCAGCCAAATGATGTGAGAAACTGGACTTGCTGTAAATGATGACAACAGGTAAATAGAATTATGTTGGTATATATTTTGCCTCTAAAGATGCCAAATGATGAGAAACTGGATTCCGCCGTAACGATGATGGATATATTTTGCAAAGATGAAAATGATGGATATTTTTCCTCTTCTAAAGACAAATGAATAGTGAGAAATTTTGACTTCGATGGAGAATTGACCCCACTGCAACGATGACAACAGCAACAGAATAGATGGGACATATTTTGCCCCAAAGATGCCAAATGATGGAGAACTGAACTGATCACAAACGATGACAACAGGCATAGGAATATGATGGGATATATTTTACCTCTAAAGATGCCCAAATGATGGAGAAACTGACTTTTGCAACGATGACAATAATAAAATATGATGGATATATTTTGCCTCTAAAGATGCCAAAATGATGAGAAACTGACTCTGCTGTAACGATGACAACAGGCAATAGAATATGATGATATATTTTGGCCTTAAAAGATGCCAAATGATGGAGAAACTGGAATTTCGCTGTAACGATGACAACAGGAAATAGAATATGATAGGATATATTTTTGCCTCCAAAGATGCCAAATGATGAGAAAACCGGACTTCACAAATGACAACAGGCACAGAATATGATAGACATTTTATTTCTAAAACAGCTGAATGATGAGAAACTGACTCTGCTGCAACGATGACAACAGGCAATAGAATTGATAGGGATATACCAAAGATCTTTGAGAAACTGACTTCAAAGATGCCAAATAGAATATGATGGAGAAACTTTGGACTTCAGCATTGTAACGATGACAACGGCAAATAGAATATGGATAGGATATTTTGCCTCCAAAGATGCCGAATGATGCAGAAACTGGACTTGCTGCAACGATGACAACAGGCAATAGAATATGATGGGATATATTTTCACTTCTAAAGATGCCAAATGATGAGAAACTGGAATTTGCCGTGACGATGACAACAGGCAATAGAATAGGATAGATATATTTTCAAATTTCAAAGATGCCAAAACGATGGAGAAACTGGACTTCACCAGTAAATGATGACAACAGGCAATAGAATAGGATGGGATATTTTGCCCCCCAAAGATGCCAAATGATGAGAAACCGGAACTCGTTGCAACGATGACAACAGGCAATAGAATGTTGGTATAGTATTTTGCCTCTAAAGATGCCAAAATGATGAGAAACTGGATTCTGCTGTAATGATGACAACAGGCAATAGAACAGATAGGATATATTTGCCTCTAAAGATGCCAAATGATGTGAGAAACTGGATTCTGCAACGATGACAACAGGCACAGAATATGATGATATATATTTTGCCTCTAAAGATGCCAAATGATGCAGAAACTGGACTTTGCTGTAACGATGACAACAGGCAATAGAATATGAATATGATGGACAAGAAAACTGACTTCTAAAGATGACAAAAAGTACAGAATATGATAGGAGAAAACCGTGGAGAAACTGACAAACGATGGCAACAGGCACAGAATATGATGGGATATATTTTGCCCCCAAAGATGCCAAATGATGGAGAAACTGGACTTTACAACGATGACAACAGGCAATAAGGATGGGATATTTTGATAGGATATGACTTTGCTGTAACGATGACAACAGTCTAAAGATGCCAAATGATGAGAAACTGACCCCGCTCTAACGATGACAACAGGCAAAGACAGTATTTTCGAATATGATGGAAACTGACCTTGATTAGAGACTTCAAAGACGCCAAATGAAAAACTGACTTGCCAACGAGAAACAGGCAATAGAATATGATAGGATAGCCACCAGATGCCAAATGATGAGAAACTGACCCCAGCGAAACAATGACAACAGGCAAGAATATGATGGGATATATTTTGCCTCTAAGATGCCAAACGATGTGAGAAACTGAGCTACTGGACAACAGGTAAGGAATAAATTGCAAAGATGCCCAAAATGATGGGAGAAACTGGACTTGCAAACGATGCCAAACGGTCGAATATGATAGGGGAAATTTTGCCTTCTACGAGAAATGATGACAACAGGGTGTAGAATATGATAGGATATATTTTAGCTCTAAAAGCAGCCGAATGATGTGAAACTGGACTTCAAGGTAACGACAACAAACAGGCAATAGAATATGATGGGATATTTTGCTCAAAAATGCCAAATGATGTGGAGAAACTGACCCCTCTGCTGTAACGATGACAACAGGCAACAGAATATGATGGACATATTTTTTCCTCTAAATGATGCCAAATGATGTGATGAATGGACTTCTGCTTAACGATGACAACATTGACACAATAGGAATATGATGGGATATATTTTGCCTCAAAGATGCCAAATGATGTGAGAAACTGGACTTCTGCTGTAAAAGGATGACAACAGGCAATAGAATATGATGGGATATATTTTGCCTCTAAAAGATGCCAAATGATGTGAAAACTGGACTTCTGCTGTAACGATGACAACAGGCAATAGAATATGATGGGATATATATATTTTGAAAACTAAAGATGCCAAATGATGTGATGGGATATACTTCTGCTGAAACGATGACAACAGGCAATAGAATATGAAAGGATGATTTTTGCCTCTAAAGATGCCAAAAATATGATGAAAACTATTTTTCCTCTGCTGTAACGATTCTGACAACAGGCAATAGAATATGATGGGATATATTTTTCCCTCTAAAGAGCCAAATGATGACAAAAACTGGACTTCTGCTGTAACGATGACAACAGGCAATAGAATATGATGGGGATATATTTTCAGCCTCTAAAGATGCCAAATGATGGAGAAACTGGACTCTGGCCAAATAAATGAAAACGATGATGAAACGATGACAACAGGCAATATGATGGGGATGATATTTTTGCCCCAAAGACGCCGAATGGATGAGAAAACTGGACTTGCTGTAAGGATGACAACAGGCAAATGAATTTCGATGGATATATTTTGCTCTCAAGATGCCAATGATGGAGAAACTTGACTTCTGCTGTAACGATGACAAACAGGCAACAGAATATGATAGGATATACGGCCTCTAAAGATGCCAAAACGGTATATAGAAATTGAGCTACTGGAGCAACGATGGCAAACAGGTACCAATATAATGGGATATTTTTTTACCTAAACACAAACGGTTTAGAGAAACTGGATTGAGCTGCAACAACGATGGAATGAGGTAGAATATGATGGGATATATTTTTCCTCTAAAAGCAGCCGAATGATGTGAGAAACTGACATTCAAGGGTAAATGATAACAACAGGTACAGAATATGATAGGATATATTTTGCCTAAAGAGCTGCCAAATGATGAGAAAGTGGACTTCTAAATGATGACAAATAGGCAACAGAATATGTTGGGATATATTTTGCCTCTAAAGATGCCAAATGATGGAGAAACTGGATTCACAACGATGACAAACAGGCAACAGAATATGATGGACATATTTTTGCCTCTAAAGCAGCCAATGATGAGAAACTGGACTCTGCCAACGATGACAACAGGCGCTGAATATGATAGGATATATTTTGCCACCAAAACTGACGCTAAATGATGCAGGGAGAAACTGATATATTTTCTCTGCTGATGTGAAACTGACTTCTGCCAACAACAGGCAATAAAATATGATGGGATATTTTTTGTGCTTTAAAGATGCCAAATGACGATGACAAGAAAGGCGATGGACTTTCCAGCAGCCAAACGAGAAGTCCACAACGAGTCAAACAGAATATGATGGATATTTTGCCTTCCTAAAGATGCCAAATGATGAGAAACTGGACTTCTCTGCTGTAACGATGACAACAGGCAATAGAATATGAGGGATACATTTTGCCTAAAGATGCCAAATGGTGTGAGAAACTGGATTCTGCCAACGATGACAACAGGCAATAGAATATGATGGGATATATTTTTTCCTCTAAAGCAGCTAAATGATGTGAGAAACTGGACTCTGCTGTAACGATGACAACAGGCAATAGAATATGATGGGATATATTTTTCCTCTAAAGATGCCAAATGATGTGAGAAACTGGACTTCTGCTGTAACGATGACAACAGGCAATAGAATATGATGGGATATATTTTGCCTCTAAAAGCAGCCAAATATATGTGAGAAACTGGACTTCTGCTGTAACGATGACAACAGGCAATAGAATATGGGATATATTTTTGCCTATATTTTCTGCTGTAACAGGCAATAAAGATGGGATAAATGATGTGAGAAACTGGATTCTGCTGTAAATGATGACAACAGGCAATAGAATATGATGGGATATATTTTGCCTCTAAAAGATGCCAAATGATGTGAGAAACTGGACTTCTGCTGTAACGATGACAACAGGCAATAGAATATGATGGGATATATTTTGCCTCTAAAGATGCCAAATGATGTGAGAAACTGGACTTCTGCTGTAACGATGACAACAGGCAATAAGTATGATGGGATATATTTTGCCTCTAAAGCAAACATTCTGCTGTAGAATATGATGGGATATATTTTGCCTCTAAAGATGCCGAATGATGTGAGAAACTGGACTTCTGCTGTAACGATGACAACAGGCAATAGAATATGATGGGATATATTTTGCCTCTAAAGATGCCAATGAAATGATGTGAGAAACTGGACTTCTGCTGTAACGACTTCTGCTGTAACGACAACAGGCAATAGAATATGATGGGATATATTTTGCCTCTAAAGATGCCAAATGATGTGAGAAACTGGACTTCTGTAACGATGACAACAGGCAATAGAATATGATGGGATATATTTTGCCTCTAAAAGATGCCAAAATGATGAGAAACTTCTGCTGTACGATGACAACAGGCAATAATATGATGGGATATATTTTGCCTCTAAAGCAGCCAAATGATGCTGAACGAAACTGACTTCTGCTGTAACGATGACAACAGGCAATAGATAAATGATGATGGGGATATTTTGCCTCTAAAGATGCCAAATGATGTGAGAAACTGGACTTCTGCTGTAACGATGACAACAGGCAATAGAATATGATGGGATATATTTTGCCTCTAAAGATGCCAAATGATGTGAGAAACTGGACTTCTGCTGCAACGATGACAACAGGCAATATGTTGGGATATAAATATGATGGATATTTTTTGCCTCTAAAGATGCCAAATGATGTGAGAAACTGGACTTCTGCTGCAACGATGACAACAGGCAATAGAATATGATGGGATATATTTCTAAAAACAGCCTGTGAAAACTGGAAAGCAGCCGATGAATGATGTGAGATATACTGGACTGATGTGAAAACTGGACTTCTGCTGTAACGATGACAACAGGCAATAGAATATGATGGGATATATTTTGCCTCTAAAGATGCCGAATGATGTGAGAAACTGGACTTCTGCTGTAACGATGACAACAGGCAATAGAATATGATAGGATATATTTTGCCTCTAAAAGATGCCAAATGATGTGAGAAACTGGACTTCTGCTGTAACGATGACAACAGGCAATAGAATATGATGGGATATATTTTGCCTCTAAAGATGCCAAATGATGTGAGAAACTGGACTTCTGCTGTAACGATGACAACAGGCAATAGAATATGATGGGATATATTTTGCCTCTAAAGAAACCAAATGATGTGAGAAACTAGGATTTCTGCCAAATGATGTGAGTAACAACGATGTGACAACAGGCAATAGAATATGATGGGATATATTTTGCCTCTAAAGATGCCAAATGATGTGAGAACTGACTTCTGCTGTAACGATGACAACAGGCAATAGAATATGATGGGATATATTTTGCCTCTAAAGATGCCAAATGATGTGACAACAGAAATATGATGGATATATTTTCTGCTGTAAATGATGTGAGAAACTGGATTCTGCTGACAACAGGCAATAGAATATGATGGGATATATTTTGCCTCTAAAGATGCCAAATGATGTGAGAAACTGGACTTCTGCTGTAACGATGACAACAGGCAATAGAATATGATAGGATATATTTTGCCTCTAAAGATGCCAAATGATGTGAGAAACTGGACTTCTGCTGTAACGATGACAACAGGCAATAGAATATGATGGGATATATTTTGCCTCTAAAGCAGCCGAATGATGTGAGAGGACTGGACTTCTGCTGTAACGATGACAACAGGCAATAGAATATGATGGGATATATTTTGCCTCTAAAGATGCCAAATGATGTGAGAAACTGGACTTCTGCTGTAACGATGACAACAGGCAATAGAATATGATGGGATATATTTTGCCTCTCAAGATGCCAAATGATGTGAGAAACTTGACTTCTGCTGTAACGATGACAACAGGCAATAGAATATGATGGGATATATTTTGCCTCTAAAGATGCCAAATGATGTGAAACTGGACTTCTGCTGTAACGATGACAACAGGCAATAGAATATGATGGGATATATTTTGCCTCTAAAGATGCCAAATGATGTGAGAAACTGGACTTCTGCTGTAACGATGACAACAGGCAATAGAATATGATAGGATATATTTTGCCTCTAAAGATGCCAAACGATGTGAGAACTGGACTTCTGCTGTAACGATGACAACAGGCAATAGAATATGATGGGATATATTTTTGCCTCTAAAAGATTCCAAATGATGTGAGAATGGACCTCTAAAGAACGATGACAACAGGCAATAGAATATGATGGGATATATTTGCCTCTAAAGATGCTGAATGATGTGAGAACTGGACTTCTGCTGTAACGATGACAACAGGCAATAGAATATGATGGGATATATTTTGCCTCTAAAGATGCCAAATGATGTGAGAAACTGGACTTCTGCTGTAACGATGACAACAGGCAATAGAATATGATGGGATATATTTTGCCTCTAAAGATGCCAAATGATGTGAAACTGGACTTCTGCTGTAACGATGACAACAGGCAATAGAATATGATGGGATATATTTTTTGCCTCTAAAGATGCCAAATGATGTGAAAACTGGACTTCTGCTGTAACGATGACAACAATAGGGAATAAATATGATGGGATATATTTTTGCCTCTAAAGATGCCAAATGATGTGAAAACTGGACTTCTGCTGTAACGATGACAACAGGCAATAGAATATGATGGGATATATTTTGCCTCTAAAGATGCCAAATGATGTGAGAGAACTGGACTTCTGCTGTAACGATGACAACAGGCAATAGAATATGATAGGATATATTTTTCTAAAATGCCTCTAAAGATGCCAAATGATGTGATTTGCTGTAACGATGACAACAGGCAATAGAATATGATGGATATATTTTGCCTCTAAAGATGCCAAATGATGTGGAGAAACTGGACTTCTGCTGTAACGATGACAACAGGCAATAGAATATGATGGGATATATTTTGCCTCTAAAGAAGCCAAATGATGTGAGAGGACTGGACTTCTGCTGTAACGATGACAACAGGCAATAGAATATGATGGGATATATTTTGCCTCTAAAGATGCCAAATGATGTGAGAAACTGGACTTCTGCTGTAACGATGACAACAGGCAATAGAATATGATGGGATATATTTTTGCCTCTAAAGATGCCAAATGATGTGAGAAACTGGACTTCTGCTGTAACGATGACAACAGGCAATAGAATATGATGGGATATATTTTGCCTCTAAAGATGCCAAATGATGTGAGAAACTGGACTTCTGCTGTAACGATGACAACAGGCAATAGAATATGATGGGATATATTTTGCCTCTAAAGATGCCAAATGATGTATGATGGGATATATTTTGAAAAGATGCTTCTGCTGTAACGATGACAACAGGCAATAGAATATGATAGGATATATTTTGCCTCTAAAGATGCCAAATGATGTGAGAAACTGGAAACGATGGAACAGGTAATAGAATATGATGGGATATATTTTCCCTCTAAATGATGTGAAACTTTAAATGATGAGAAACTGGACTTCTGGCAACAACAAATAGAATATGATGGGATATATTTTGCCTCTAAAGATGCCAAATGATGTGGAGAAACTGGACTTCTGCTGTAACAGATGACAACAGGCAATAGAATATGATGGGATATATTTTGCCTCTAAAGATGCCAAATGATGTGAGAAACTGGACTTCTGCTGTAACGATGACAACAGGCAATAGAATATGATGGGATATATTTTGCCTCTAAAGATGCCAAATGATGTGAGAAACTGGACTTCTGCTGTAACGATGACAACAGGCAATAGAATATGATGGGATATATTTTGCCTCTAAAGATGCCAAATGATGTGAGAAACTGGACTTCTGCTGTAACGATGACAACAGGCAATAAATATGATGGGATATATTTTTACTCTAAAATGATGCCAAATGATGTGAGAAACTGGTTTTGCTGAAAACGATGACAACAGGCAATAGAATATGATGGGATATATTTTGCCTCTAAAGATGCAAATGATGCTTGAGAAGCTGGACTTCTGTAGCGATGAAAGCAACAGGCAATTGAATATGATAAATTATATTTTGCCTCTAAAGATGCAAATGATGTGAGAAGCGCTGGACTTCTGTAACGACAACAGGCAATAAGAATATGATGGGATATATTTTTGCCTCTAAAGCAGCCGAATGATGTGAGAAACTGGACTTCTGCTGTAACAGTGACAGGCAACAGAATATGACTAAAGTTATATTTTGACTCTAAAGATGCCAAATGATGTGAGAAACTGGATTCTGCTGTAACGATGACAACAGGCAATAGAATATGATGATATGACATTTTGCCTCCTAAAGTGCTTAAATGATGTGAAACTGGATTCTGTAACGATGACAGGCAATAGAATATGATGATGCCTTTTGCCTCTAAAAGATGCCAAATGATGTGAAGCACTGGACCCTGTAACGATGACAACAGGCAATAGAATATGATGGGATATTTTACTCAAAAGATGCAAATGATGTGAAAACTGGACTTCTACCTTAACGATGGCAACAGGCAATAGAAATATGGTAGGATATATATTTTGCCTCTAAAGATGCCAAAATGATGCTTGAAAACTGGTTTTGTAATAACGATGACAACTTGAACAATAAATATGATAGGATATATTTTGCCTCTAAAGATGCTACCAAAAATGATGCCAAGAAACGGGACTGCTGTAACGATGACAGGCAATAGAATATGATGGGATATATTTTTTGCCTGAAGTAAAGCTTTCTGCTATTAACGATGACAACAGGGAATATATGGGATATATTTTGCCTCTAAAGATGCCAAATGGTATATATATATTGAACTGAGCTACTGGAGCAATGGTGGCAACAGGCAATACATATATTTTTACTCTAAATATGCCATTTAAGCAGGACACAACGATGGCGAGGGTGTAAGAATTTTTTTTTGCCACTAAAGATGCCAAATGATAAAACTGGACACACCGCACCAAACAATAGTTTGGGATATATTTTGCCTCTAAGATGCCAAATGATGTGGAAACTGGACCTGCTTCGATGACAGCAGACAATAGAATATGATGGGATATATTTTGCCTTAAGATTGCAAATGATGTGAAACTGGACTGATGATGGATATATTTTGATGCCTCTAAAAAACGATGACAACAGGCAATGAATATGGCGCCTCTAAGGCCAAATGATGACTGGACTCTGCTATAACGATGACAACAGGCAATAGAATATGATAGGATATATTTTCCTCTAAAAGATTCAAATAATGAATGGACTTCTGCTGAAACGATGGGATATGATTTTACCTCTTCTGCTGTAAATGACAACGAGCAATTTTGATAGGATATATTTTGCCTCTCAAAGATGCCAAATGATGTGAAAACTGGACTTCTGCTGTAACGATGACAACAGGCAATAGAAGATATGATGGGATATATTTTGGATGCCAAATAGTATATGTTGAACTGAAAGCTACTGGAGCCTCAATATAATGGGATATATTTTTACTCTAAACATGCCAAACGGGTTTAAATGATGAGCTTCTGACACAACTGGACTTAGAATATGATGGGATATATTTTTGCCTGCAGCCGAATGATGTGAAACTGGACTTCTGACAACAGGCAATAGAATATGATAGGATATATTTTGCATTTTCTGCTGTAACGGTCAGCAGATAAGATGGGATGACCAAATGAAATGATGTGAGAAACTGGACTTCTGACAACAGGCAATAACAATAGGATATGTTTGCCTCTAAAGCAGCCGAATGATGTGAATGGACTTCTGCTGTAACGATGACAACGGGCATATATATATATTTGCCGCTAAAGATGCCAAATGATGTGAGAAACTGGACTTCTGCTGTAACGATGACAACAGGCAATAGAATATGATGGGATATATTTTGCCTCTAAAGATGCCGTGATGTGAAAACTGGACTTCTGCTGTAACGATGACAGCAGGCAATAGAATATGATGGGATATGGTACGCACTCTAAAAAGATGCCAAATGGTATATATGTGGAACTGAGCTACTGGAGCAATGGTGAAACAGAGCAATACAATATAATGGGATATATTTTTTTACTCTAAACATGCCAAAACGGTTTAAAAGCGTGGAATTGAACTTCTGACTGCAACGATGGCATGAGGGTGTAGAGATATGATGGGATATTTTGCCTCTAAGCATGCCAAATGATGTGAAAGTGGACTTCTGCTGTAACGATGACAACAGGCAATAGAATATGATGGGATATATTTGGCCTCTAAAGATGCCAAATGATGTGAAACTGGACTTCTGTAACAACGATGACAACAGGCAATAGAATGATGGGATATATTTTTGCCTCTAAAGATGCCAAATGATGTGAGAAACTGGACTTCTGCTGTAACGATGACAACAGGCAATAGAATATGATGGGATATATTTTGCCTCTAAAGATGCCAAATGATGTGAAAACTGGACTTCTGCTGTAACGATGACAACAAGGCAATAGAATATGATAGGATATTTTGCCTCTAAAAGATGCTAAATGATGTGAAAACTGGACTTCTGCTGTAACGATGACAACAGGCAATAGAATATGATGGGATATATTTTGTCTCTAAAACAGCCAAATGATGTGAAGCTACTGGACTTCAGGTAATACGATGTTTTTACAAACAGGCAATAGGAACACAACGATTTGATATGGATATATTTTTGCCCCTCTAAAAGATGCCAAATGATGTGGACTTCTGCTAAACTGGAATAGAACTTAGGATATCTGCTGTAAAGATGCCAAATGACTTCTGCTGTAACAGGCAATAGAATATGATAGGATATATTTGCCTCAAAGTGCCAAACTAAAACTGGACTTCTGCTGTGATGACAAATGATGTGAGAAACTGGACTTTGCTGTAACATTGACAATAGGCAATAGAATGATGGGATATATTTGCCTCTAAAGATGCTAAATAATGTGAAACTAAACGATTCCAACAAATGATGTGAGAAACTGGAATTCTGAAACGATGACATGACAGGCAATAGAATTTGATGGGATATATTTTGGGCCAAATATAAACTTTCTGCCAATCCTAAAGATGCCAAATGATGTGAGAAACTGGACTTCTGCTGTAACGATGACAACAGGCAATAGAATATGTTGGGATATATTTTGCCTCTAAAAGATTCCAAATGATGTGAAATGGACTTCTGCTGTAACGATGACAACAGGCAATAGGATATATTTTGCCTCTAAAGCTGATGTGAACGATTCTGACAACGACAACAAACGTAGAATATGGGATTATATTTGGATATATTTTGTAACTCAACAGGCAATAAATATGATGGGATATGTTTGGCCTCTAAAGATGGAATTCTGCAAACTGGACTAACAGTGACGATGACAGGGCAATTGAATATGATAGGATATATTTTGCCTCTAAAGATGCCAAATGATGTGAAAACTGGACTTCTGCTGTAACGACGACAACAGGCGTAGAATATGATGGGATATATTTGCCTCCTAAAGCAAGCCGAATGATGTGAAACTGGACTTCTGCTGTAACGATGACAACAAACAATAGAATATGATGGATATATTTTGCCTCTAAAGCAACCGAATGATGTGAGAAACTGGACTTCTGCTGTAACGACAACAGGCAATAGAATATGATGGGATATATTTTGCCTCTAAAAAGCAACTCGAATGATGTGAGAAACTGGACTTCTGCTGTAACGATGACAACAGGCAATAGAATATATTGGGATATATTTTACCTCTAAAGATGCCAAATATGTGAGAGAAACTGGATTCTGCTGTAACGATGACAACAGGCAATAGAATATGATGGGATATATTTTGCCTCTAAAGATGCAAATGATGTGAGAAACTGGACTTCTGCTGTGACGGTACGAATATGATGGGAACAAAGGCAATATGTGAGAATACTTCTGAACAGTGGGATATATATATTTGCATTGCTCTAAAGAATGATGAATGATGGACTTCTGAAACTGGACTTCTGCTGATGCCAAATGATGCTGAGAAACTGGTTCACAACATTGGGCAATGGAATATGATGGGATATATTTTGCCTCTAAAGGAATGCCGAATGATGTGAAACTGGACTTCTGCTGTAACGATGACAACAGGCAATTGAATATTGGGATATATTTGCCTCTAAAGATGCCAATGATGTGAGAAAACTGGATTCTGCTGTAACGATGACAACAGGCAATAGAATATGATCAAAACAGCCGGATGGATATGGACTTTGCTGTAACTAAAGATGCCAAATGAAATGATGTGAAACTGGACTTCTGCTGTAACGATGACAACGAGCAATTGAATATGATAGGATATATTTTGCCTCTAAAGATGCCAAATGATGTGAGAAACTGGACTTCTGCTGCTTAACGATGGCAACAGGCAATGACAAAAGGCAAATGATCAAGGAATGGATTTTGGGATATATTTTGCCTCTATAAGATGCCGAATGATGTGAGAAACTGGACTTCTGCTGTAACGATGACAACAGGCAATAGAATATGTTGGGATATTTTTGCCTCTAAAAAGATGCCAAATGATGTAGCGAAAACTGGACTTCTGCTGTAACGATGACAACAGGCAATAGAGAATATGATGGGATATATTTTGCCTCTAAAGATGCCAAATGGAACTGAAACAATGGTGGCAACAGGCAATGGACTTCATGCTTTGTAAGCTTCTGACACAACATGGGCATGGGGTGTAAGAAATATGATGGGATATTTTGCCTCTAAAAGCCTCTAAATGAAACTGGACCAAATGATAACAACAGGCAATAGAATACTGGACTTTTGCCTCTAAAGATGCTGTAGAAAAGTGATGACAACAGGCAATAAAATATGATAGGATATGGACTTCTGTGAAAGCAACAGGCAATAAAATGATAAGATATATTTGCCAAATGATGTGAGAAACTGGACTTCTGCTGTAACGACAACAAACAGCTGAATATACAGGCCAAATGATGTGAAACTATGATGGGATAGAATATTTGCCTCTAAAGATGCTGGATGATGTGGCAGAAACTGGACTTCCTGCTGTAACAGTGACAACAGGCAATAGAATATGATGGGATATGTTGCCTTAAAAAGATGCAAATGGTATATATGTGGAACTGGACTACTGGAGCAATGGTGGCAACAGGCAATAGAATATAATGGGATATATTTTTACTCTAAAACATCTGCAACATTTAAAGCGTGGAATTGGACTTCTGCTGTAACGGTGGCATGAGGGTGTAGAATATGATGGGATATATTTTTGCCTCTAAAGATGCCAAATGATGTGAAAATGGACTTAACAACTAACAGTGACAACAGGCAATAGAATATGATAGGATATATTTTTCACTCTAAAGATGCCAAATGATGTGAAACTGGACTTCTGCTGTAACGATGACAACAGGCAATAGAATATGATGGGATATATTTTGCCTCTAAAACAGCCAAATGATGTGAGAAACTGGACTTCTATATGGAACGATGACAACAGGCAATAGAATTTGATAGGATATATTTTATCTAAAATGCCGAATGATGTGAAGAAACTGGACTTCTGCTGTAACAGTGACAACAGGCAATAGAATATGATAGGATATATTTTGCCTCTAAAGATGCCAAATGATGTAGAAACTAAAAAATGCCAAATGATGTTCTTTGAAACTGGACTTCTGCTGTTAACCTCTAAAAGATGATGTGAGAAACAGCAAACAGGGACATGGGCAATAGAATATGATGGGATATATTTTGCCTCTAAAGCATGCCTTCTGCTGTAAATGATGTGAATATGTTGGGAAACTGATGTGACTTTCTGCTGTAACGATGACAACAGGCAATAGAATATGATGGGATATATTTTTGCCTCAAGATGCCAAATGATGATGTGAAAACTGGACTTTTATGTAACGATGACAACAAATAAAATATGATGGGATATATTTTGCCTAAAAATGCAAATGATGTGAGAAACTGGACTATATATGGCACGATGACAACAGGCAATAGATTATATGGGATATATTTGGGATATATTTCTGCGGTAATAACTAGAATACTAAAGATTTTGCCAAATGATGTGAAAACTGGACTTCTGCTGTAACGATGACAACAGGCAATAAGAATATGATAGGATATAACCTTTCCTCTAAAAAGATGCCAAATAATGTGAAAACTGGACTTCTTTTATGGCGTGACAACAGGCAATAGAATGTGATGGGATATATTTTTGTCTCTGAAACAGCCGAATGATGTGAAACTGGACTTCTGCTGTAAGGATGACAACAGGCAATAGAATTTGATGGGATATTTTGCCTCTAAAACATGCCAGAAATGATGTAGCGAAACTGGACTTCTGCTGTAACGATGACAACAGGCAATAGAATTTGATAGGATATATTTTGCACTCTAAAGCCTCTGAATGACAACAGGCAAATACTTGATGGATGATATTTTGGATGCCAAATAATTAACTGCTGTGGCACTGGACTTCTGACAACAGGCAGGCAATAAATATGATAGGATATGTTTGCCTCTAAAGATGCCAAATAGTGTGAGAAAACTGGAACACAATTGAATATGATAAATTATATTTTGCTGATGCAAATGATGTGACGACTTCTGACACAACAGGCAATAAGAATATGATAGGATATATTTTTGCCTCTAAAGCAGCCGAATGATGTGAGAAACTGGACTTCTGCTGTAACAGACAACAGGCAACAGAATATGATGGGATATATTTTGACTCTAAAGATGCCAAATGATGTGAAAACTGGACTTCTGCTGTAACGATGACAACAGGCAATAGAATATGATGGGATATATTTTGCCTCTAAAATTTAAATGATGTGAAACTGGAAACGATGACAGGCAATAGAATATGATGATGCCTTCTGCTGTAACGGACCCTGACAACAGGCAATAGAATGATGGGATATATTTTGTGAAAACTGGACTTCTAAAACGATGGCAACATGATGTGAATATATATTTTGGATGCTTTTGAAAACTGGTTTTGTAATAACGATGACAACAGGCAATAAATATGATAGGATGTATTTTGCCTCTAAAGATGATGATGCCAAATGATGTGTAACGATGAAACAATGGACTTATTTTACTCAAGATGCCAACGATGACAACTTCTGCTAGGCAACAGATTATGATGGGATATATTTTGCCTCTAAAAGATGCCAAATGATGGTGAGAAATACAATAATGGGATATATTTTTACTCTAAATATGCCAAACGGTTTAACGATGACTTCTGACACAACGATGGCAATAGAGAATATGATGGATATATTTTGCCTTAAAGATGCCAAATGATGAGAAACTGGACTTCTGCTGTAACGATGACAACAGGCAATAGAATATGATGGGATATATTTTGCCTCTAAGATGCCAAATGATGTGAAAACTGGACCTGCTGTAACGATGACAACAGAAATGAAATATGATGGGATATATTTTACTCTAAAACAGCCGAATGATGTGAAAACTGGACTTACCATAACGATGACAACAGGCAATGAATATTGTGGGATATATTTTGCCCTCTAAAACATGCTGAATGATGTGAAAGAAACTGGACCTGCTGTAACGATGACAACAGGCAATAGAATATGATGGGATATATTTTTGCCTCCTAAATTAGCAAATGATGTGAAAACTGGACTTCTGCTGTAACGATGACAACAGGCAATAGAATATGATAGGATATATTTTCCTCTAAAAGATTCCAAATGATGTGAGAAACTGGACTTCTGCTGAAACGATGACAACAGGATGGGATTATATTTTGTCAATAGAATGATGTGAGAAACTAGGATATATTTTGGATATATTTTGCCTCTCAAAGATGCCAAATGATGTGAGAAACTGGACTTCTGCTGTGACATTGACAACAGGCAATTGAATATGATGGGATATATTTTACTCTAAAGATGCCAAATAAATGTTGAACTGAAAGCTACTGGAGCAATGGACTAATGGGATATATTTTTACTCTAAACATGCCAAACGGGTTTAAATAGACTTCTGACACAACGGGCAATGTAGAATATGATGGGATATATTTTTGCCTCTAAAAGCAGCCGAATGATGTGAAACTGGACTTCTGCTGTAACAACAGGCAATAGACAACTTCTGCTGTAACGGTGACAACAGAATATGATGGGATATATTTGACTGGACTAAAGATGACAACAATAGAATATGATAGGATATGTTTGCCTCTAAAGCAGCCGAATGATGTGAAGCTGGACTTCTGCTGTAACGATGACAACAGGCAATAAATATGATGATATATATTTTTACCGCTAAAGATGCCAAATGATGTGAGAAACTGGATTCTGCTGCTGTAACGATGACAACAGGTAATAGAATATGATGGGATATATTTTGCCTCTAAAAGATGCCGTGATGTGAGAAACTGGACTTCTGCTGTAACGATGACAACAGGCAATAGAATATGATGGGATATATTTTGCCTCTAAAGGCACCAAATGATGCGAAACTGGACTTCTGCTGTAACGATGGCAACAGGCAATGGGGAGATATGATAGGATATGTTTTGCCTCTAGTGCCAAATGATGCGAAACTGGACTTTTGCTGTAACGGTAATGACAGGCAATAAAATATGATGGGATATATTTTGCCTCTAAAAGATGCCAAATGATGTGAGAAACTGGACTTCTGTAACGATGACAACAGGCAATAGAATATGATGGGATATAATTTGTCTCAAGATGCCAAATGATGGACTTCTGCTGCTAACGATGACAACAGGCAATAGAATATGATGGGATATATTTTATCTCTAAAACAATACGAATATGTTGGAACTGGACTTCTGCAAGGATGACAACAGAGCAATACAATTTAATAGGATATATTTTGCCTCTAAACATGCCAAAAACGGTTTTAAGCGTGGACTTCCGCTGTAACGATGGCAACAAGGCAATAGAATATGATGGGATATATTTGCCTCTAAAGATGCCAAATGATGTGAGAAACTGGACTTCTGCTGTAACGACAACAGGCAATAGAATGTGATGGGATATATTTTCCCTCTAAAAGATGCCAAATGATGTGAGAAACTGGACTTCTGCACAACGGTGATGACAACAGGCAATTGAATATGATGGGATATGTTTGCCTCTAAGATGCCAAATGATGTGAGACTGGACTTCTGCTGTAACGATGACAACAGGCAATAGAATATGATGGGATATATTTTGCCTCTAAAGATGCCAAATGATGTGAAAAAACTGGACTGCTGTAACGATGACAACAGGCAATAGAATATGATGGGATATATTTTTGCCTCTAAAAGATGCCAAATGATGTGAAAACTGGACTTCTGCTGTAACGATGACAGGCAATAGAATATGATGGGATATATTTTTCCTCTAAAGATGCCAAATAATGCTGAGAAACTGGACTTCTGCTGCTGTAACATTGACAACAGGCAATAGAATATGATGGGATATGTTTTGTCCTCCTAAAACAGCCGAAAATGATGTGAGAAACTGGACTTTTTAGCTGTAAGGATGACAACAGGCAATAGAATTTGATAGGATATATTTTTGCCTCTAAATGCCAAATGATGTGAGAAACTGGACTTCTGCTGTAACAGTGACAACGAGCAATTGAATATGATAGGATATATTTTTGCCTCTAAAGATGCCAAATGATGTGATAAACTGGACTTCTAATACTGTAACAATGGACAACAGGCAATACAATATAATGGGATATATTTTTTACTCTAAACAGCCGAACGATTTTAAGCGTGGAACTGAACCTGTAACATTGACAACAGGCAATAGAATATATTTGGGATATATTTTTGCCTCTAAAGATGCCAAATGATGCTGAGAAAACTGGATTCTGCTGTAACAGTGGCAATAGGAAATATGATGGGATATATTTTGCCTCTAAAGATGCAAATGATGTACAGGAAAGTGGACTTCTGCTGTAACGATGGCAACAGGCAATAGAATATGATAGGATATATTTTGCCTCTAAAGATGCCAAATGATGTGACTGGACTTTTTACAGCAACGATGACAACAGGCAATAAAATATGATAGGATATATTTTGCCCTCCTAAAGATGTGCCAAATGATGTGAAGCTGGACTTCTGCTGTAACGATGACAACAGGCAATAGATTATGTGATATTTTGCCTCTAGATATGTTGGACCTGCTAAAGATGACAACAAATAGATGTGGGGATATATTTTATAAGATTGAAAACCGGACTATAACGATGACAACAGGCAATAGAATATAATGGGATATATTTTGCCTCTAAAAGATGCCAAATGATGTGAAAACTGGACTTCTGCTGTAACGGTGACAACAGGCAATAGAATATGATGGGATATATTTTGCCTCTAAAAGATGCCAAATGATGTTTGAGAAACTGGACTTCTTTGTAACGATGACCAACAGGAAATAGAATATGATGGGATATATTTTGCCTCTAAAACAGCCAAATGATGTGAGAAACTGGACTTCTGCTGTAACGATGACAACAGGCAATATAATTTTGATGGGATATATTTGCCTCTAAAGATGCCAAATGATGTGAAACTGGACTTCTGCTGTAACGATGACAACAGGCAATAGAATATGATAGGATATGTTTTGCCTCTAAAAGATGCCAAATAATGAGAAACTGGACTTCTGCTGTAAACGATGACAACAGGCAATAGAATATGATGGGATATATTTTGCCTCTAAAACAGCCGAATGATGCTGAGAAAACTGGACTTCTGCTATGGATGACAACAGGCAATTGAATATGATGGGATATATTTTGCCTCTAAAGATGCAAATGATGTGAAAACTGGACTTCCGCTGTAACGATGACAACAGGCAATAGAATATGATGGGATATATTTTGCCTCTAAAAAATGATTGGACTTCTGCTGTAACGATGATGTATGTTGGGATAACCTCTAAAGGACTTCTGCTGTAACGATGACAACAGGCAATAGAAAGATATGATGGGATATATTTTCCCTCTAAAAAGATGCCAAATGATGCAGAAACTGGACTTCTGCTGTAACGATGACAACAGGCAATGAGAATATGATAGGATATATTTTTTGCCTCTAAAAGATGCCAAATGATGTGAAAACTGGACTTTTTGGCTGTAACGGTGACAACAGGCAATAGAATATGATGGGATATATTTTGCCTCCTAAAGATGCCAAAATCTGTGAAACTGGACTTCTGCTGCTTGACGATGACAACAGAATGATGTGATATTTTACTTTCTAAGATGCCGAACTGGACTTCTGCTGTAACGAGGACAACAGGCAATAGAATATGTTGGGATATATGGACTTTGCCTCTAAAGATGACAAATGAATATGTTGGGATATATTTGCCCTCTAAATTCTGCTGTAACTGGATTCTTTCCAGCAACGATGACAACAGGCAATAGAATATGATGGGATATATTTTGCCTCTAAAGATGCCAAATGATGTGAGAAACTGGACTTCTCTGTAACGATGGCAACAGGCAATAGAATATGATAGGATATATTTTGCCTCTAAAGATGCCAAATGATGTGAGAAACTGGACTTTTTTGCTGTATTTTTCCATTGACCTTCAGGCAATAAAATATGATAGGATATATTTTGCCTCTAAATGATGAATGTGTGAAACTGGACTTCTGCTGTAACGATGACAACAGGCAATTGATTATGATAGGATATATTTTGCCTCTAAAAGATGCCAAATGATGTGAAACTGGACTTCTGCTGTAACGAGGACAACAGGCAATAGAATATGATGGGATATATTTTTGCCCAATCTAAAGCAGCAACGAATGATATGATGGAATATATTTTGCCTTAAACTGGACTGGACTTCTGCTGTAACGATGACAACAGGCAATAGAATATGATAGAATATCTTTGCCTCTAAGCAGCAAATGATGTGAAAACTGGACTTCTGCTGTAACGATGACAACAGGCAATAGAATATGATGGGATATATTTTGCCTCTAAAACGAAAACTGAAATGATGTGAGAAACTGGACTTCTGCTGTACTTGATGACAACTTAGGCAATAGAAATTTGATGGGATATATTTTGCCTCTAAAAGATGCCAAATGATGTGAGAAACTGGACTTTTTGCTGTAACGATGACAACAGGCAATAAAATATGATAGGATATGTTTTGCCTCTAAAAGATGTAAATGATGTGAAACTGGACTTCTGCTGTAACGATGACAACAGGCAATGAATTATTTGATGGATGCCGTGATGATGGATTCTGCTCTAACGGTGACAACAAGGCAAATGATGATGATATATATTTTGCAAACTGGACTGAGCTACTGCTGTAACGATGACAACAAGGCAATAGAATGTGATGGGATATGTTTTGCCTTAAAGATGCCAAATGATGTGAGAAACTGGACTTCTGCTGTAACGATGACAACAGGCAATAAAATATGATGGGATATTTTTACTTAAAGATGCCAAATGATGTGAAACTGGACTTCTGCTGTAACATTGACAGGCAATGGCAATATATTTTGAAATATGATGGGATATATTTTCCTCTAAATATTTTGCAATGCCAAATGATGTGAGAAAACTGGACTTCTATGTAACGATGACAACAGGCAATAGAATATGATGGGATATATTTTGCCTCTAAAAATGTGAATGATGTGAAAACTGGACTTCTGCTGTAACGATGACAACGGGCAATATAATATGATGGGATATATTTTGCCTCTAAAAGATGCCAAATGATGTGAGAAACTGGATTCTGCTGTAACGATGACAACAGGCAATAGAATATGGATATATTTTGGATGCCAAAATTTTGGACTTCTACTGTAACGGTAAGAACAGGCAATGAAGTATGATAGGATATATTTTGCTCTAAAGATGCCAAATGATGAGAAAACTGGACTTCTGCAACAACGATGACAACAGGCAATAGAATATGATAGGATATATTTTTGCCTCTAAAAGATGCCAAATGATGTGAAAACTGGACTTTTGCTGTGACGATGACAACAGGCAATTGAATATGATAGGATATATTTTGCCTCTAAAGATGCCAAATGATGTGAGAAACTGGACTTCTGCTGTAACGATGACAACAGGCAATAGAATATGATGGGATATATTTTGCCTCTAAAGATGCCAAATGATGAAACTGGACTTCTGCTGTAACGATGACAACAGGCAACAGAATATGTTGGGATATATTTTGCCTCTAAAGATGCCAAATGATGTGAGAAACTGGACTCTGCTGTAACGATGACAACAGGCAATAGAATATGATGGATATATTTTGCCTCTAAAGATGCAAATGATGTGAGAAACTGGACTTCTGCTGTAACGATGACAACGGGCAATAGAATATGATAGGATATATTTTGCCTCTAAAGATGCCAAATGATGTGAAAAAACTGGACTTTTGCTGTAACATTGACAACAGGCAATAGAATATGATGGGATATATTTTGCCTCTAAATGATGTGAAAACTGGACTTCTGCGAATGATGTATGATAGGGAATATTGGACTTCTGCCGTGATGGCAACGATGGACTTCTGCTGTAACAGGCAATCAGATATGATATGATGGGATTTTGCCTCTAAAAGAGCCAAATGATGTGAGAACTGGACTTCTGCTGTAACGATGACAACAGGCAATAGAATATGATGGGATATATTTTTGCCTCTAAAGCAGCCGTGATGATGCAGAAACTGGACTTCTGCTGTAACGATGACAACAGGCAATAGAATGGGATGGGATATATTTTGCCTCTAAAAATGCCAAATGATGTGAGAAACTGGACTTCTACTGTAACGATGACAACAGGCAATAGAATATGATGGGATATATTTTCTAAAGCCCTCTAAAGGATGCTGCAAATGATGTGAGAAACTGGACTTCTGCTGTAACGATGACAACAGGCAATAGAATATGATGGGATATATTTTTACCTCTAAAACTGCCAAATGATGCGCAATAGAATATGATGGGACTTCTTGCTGTAACATTGATGACAACAGGCAATAGAATATGATGGGATATATTTTGCCTCTAAAGCAGCCAAATGATGTGAGAAACTGGACTTCTGCTGTAACTATGACAACAGGCAATAGAATATGATGGGATATATTTTGCCTCTAAAGCAGCCGAATGATGAATGATGTGAGAAAGGCAATGGACTTCCCTCTAAAACAGCGAATGATGTGAAACTGGAACAACGATGATATTTTGCCTCTAAAGATGCATGACCAGGCAATAACGATATTTGATGGGATATATTTTGCCTCTAAAGATGCCAAATGATGTGAGAAACTGGACTTCTGCTGTAACGATGACAACAGTCAATAAAATATGATGGGATATATTGCCTCTAAAAAGAATATGATGGACTTCTAACGATGACAACAGGCAATTTTGCCTCTAAAGATGCCAAATGATGTGAGAAACTGGACTTCTGCTGTAACGATGACAACAGGCAATGAGAATATGATGGGATATATTTTTCCTCTAAAGATGCCAAATGATGTGAGAACATGGACTGATGCTGTAACGATGACAACAAGCAATAGAATATGTTGGATATATTTTGCCTCTAAAAGATGCCAAATGATGTGAGAAACTGGACTTCTGCTGTAACGATGACAACAGGCAATAGAATATGATGGGATATATTTTTTGCTCTAAAGATGCCAAATGATGTGAAAAACTGGACTTCTGCTGTAACGATGACAACAGGCAATAGAATATGATGGGATATATTTTGCCTCTAAAGATGCCGAATGATGTGAAACTGGACTTCTGCTGTAACGATGACAACAGGCAATAGAATATGATGGGATATATTTTCCTCTAAAAGATGCCAAATGATGAGAAACTGGACTTCTGCTGTAACGATGACAACAGGCAATAGAATATGATGGGATATATTTTGCCTCTAAAAGATGCCGAATGATGTGAGAAACTGGACTTCTGCTGTAACGATGACAACAGGCAATAGAATATGATGGGATATATTTTGCCTCTAAAAGATGCCAAATGATGAGAAACTGGACTTCTGCTGTAACGATGACAAATGAGGCAATAGAATATGATGGGATATATTTTGACTAAAATGCTGATGTGAGAACTGGACTTCTGTAACGATGACAACAGGCAATAGAATATGATGGGATATATTTTGCCTCTAAAAGATGCCAAATGATGTGAAAACTGGACTTCTGCTGTAACGATGACAACAGGCAATAGAATATGATGGGATATATTACTCTAAAGATGCAACAAATGATGTGAGAAATTGGACTTCTGCTGTAACGACTTCTGCAACAGGCAATAGAATATGATGGGATATATTTTGCCTCTAAAGATGCCGAATGATGTGAAAACTGGACTTCTGCTGTAACGATGACAACAGGCAATAGAAATATGATGGGATATATTTTTCCTCTAAAGCAGACAAATGAAAAACTGGATTCTGCTGTAACGAACAACAGAATAGAATATGATGGGATTTATATTTTGCCTCTAAGATTCTGCCAAATGATGTGAAAACTGACTTCTGCTGTAACAGGGCAATAGAATATGATGGGATATATTTTTTGCCTCTAAAGATGACAAATGATGTGAGAAACTGGATTCTGCTGTAACGATGACAACAGGCAATAGAATATGATGGGATATATTTTCCTCTAAAGATGCCAAATGATGTGAAACTGGACTTCTGCTGTAACATTGACAACAGGCAATAGAATATGGGATATATTTTGCCTCTAAAGAGCCGAATGATGAAACTGACTTCTGCTGTAACGATGACAACAGGCAATGAATATGTTGAAATGGACTTGTGAGAAACTGGACTTCTGCTGTAACGATGACAACAGGCAATAGAATATGATGGGATATATTTTGCCTCTAAAGATGCCAAATGATGTGAGAAACTGGACTTCTGCTAACGATGACAACAGGCAATAGAATATGATGGGATATATTTTGCCTCTAAAGATGCCAAATGATGTGAGAAACTGGACTTCTGCTGTAACGATGACAACAGGCAATAGAATATGATAGGATATATTTTGCCTCTAAAGATGCCAAATGATGATGAAAACTGGACTTCTGCTGTAACGATGACAACAGGCAATAGAATATGATGGGATATTTTTGCCTCTAAAGATGCCAAATGATGTGAGAAACTGGACTTCTGCTGTAACGTGATGACAACAGGCAATAGAATATGATAGGATATATTTTTTTTCCTCTGAAAAGAAATGATGTATGATGGGATATATTTTGTCCAAACGATGACAACAGGCAATAGAATATGATGGGATATATTTTGCCTCTAAAAGCTGCCAAATGATGTAATGGACTTCTGCTGTAACGATGACAACAGGCAATATATATGATGGGATATATTTTGCCTCTAAAAGATGCCAAATGGTGTGAGAAACTGGACTTCTGACTGTAACGATGACAACAGGCAATGTAGAATATGGTGGGATATATTTTGCCTCTAAAGATGCCAAATGATGGAGAACTGGACTTCTGCTGTAACGATAACAACAGGCAATAGAATATGATGGGATATGTTTGCCTCTAAAAGATGCCAAATGATGTGAGAAACTGGACTTCTGCTGTAACGATGACAACAGGCAATAGGAAATATGATGGGATATATTTTTTCCTCTAAAGATGCCAAATGATGTGAGAAACTGGACTTCTGCTGTAACGATGACAACAGGCAATAGAATATGATGGGATATATTTTGCCTCTAAAGATGCCGAATGATGTGAGAACTGGACTTCTGCTGTGAACGATGACAACAGGCAATAGAATATGATAGGATATATTTTGCCTCTAAAAACAGCCAAATGATGTGAGAAAACTGGACTTCTGCTAACGATGACAACAGGCAATAGAATATGATGGGATATATTTTGCCTCTAAAGATGCCAAATGATGTGAAAACTGGACTTCTGCTGTAACGATGACAACAGGCAATAGAATATGATGGGATATATTTTGCCTCTAAAATATGCCAAATGATGTGAATATGAAACTGGATTGGACTTCTGCTGTAACGATGACAACAGGCAATAGAATATGATGGGATATATTTTGCCTCTAAAGATGCCAAATGATGTGAGAAACTGGACTTCTGCTGTAACGATGACAACAGGCAATAGAATATGATCTAAAAGGGATATGGACTTTTGCCTAAAGACAGATGGGGATAAAAATGATGTGAAACTGGACTTCTGCTGTAACAGGCAATGACAATGATGGGATATGTTGCCTCTAAAAGATGGCAATAGAATATGATGACAACAGGCATATATGATTTTTTTGCCTCTAAAAGATGCCAAATGATGTGAGAAACTGGACTTCTGCTGTAACGATGACAACAGGCAATAGAATATGATGGGATATATTTTGCCTCTAAAGATGCCAAATGATGTGAGAAACTGGACTTCTGCTGTAACGATGACAACAGGCAATAGAATATGATGGGATATATTTTGCCTCTAAAAGATGCCAAATGATGTGAGAAACTGGACTTCTGCTGTAACGATGACAACAGGCAATAGAATATGATGGGATATATTTTGCCTCTAAAGATGCTGGACTTCTGCTGTAACGATGATGTGATGGGATATATTTTGCCTCTAAAGATGGAAATGATGTGAGAAACTGGACTCTCCTGCTGTAACGATGACAACAGGCAATAGAATATGATGGGATATATTTTGCAAATGATGAGAAACTGGACTTCTGCTGTAAAGAGCCAATAAGAATGATGTAGAGAAACTGATTTATTTGAAAGATGAACTGGACTGATGTGAAACTGGACTTCTGCTGTAACGATGACAACAGGCAATAGAATATGATAGGATATATTTTTCTAAGATGCTCTAAAACTGATTCTATGCCAAATGATGTGAGAAACTGGACTTCTGCTGTAACGATGACAACAGGCAATAGAATATGATGGGATATATTTTGCCTCTAAAGATGCCAAATGATGAGAAACTGGACTTCTGCTGTAACGATGACAACAGGCAATAGAATATGATAGGATATATTTTGCCTCTAAAGATGCCAAATGATGAGAAAACTGGACTTCTGCTGTAACGATGACAACAGGCAATAGAATATGATGGGATATATTTTTTTGCCTCTAAAGATGCCAAATGATGTGAGAAACTGGACTTCGTTTTAACGATGACAACAGGCAATAGAGATATGATGGGATATATTTTGCCTCTAAAAGATGCCAAATGATGTGAGAAACTGGACTTCTGCTGTAACGATGACAACAGGCAATAGAATATGATATAGGATATATTTTTTTACCTAAAAGATGCCAAATGATGAAACTGGACTTCTGCTGTACAACGATGACAACAGGCAATAGAATATGATGGGATATATTTTGCCTCTAAAGATGCCAAATGATGTGAGAAACTGGACTTCTGCTAACGATGACAACAGGCAATAGAATATGATGGGATATATTTTGCCTCTAAAGATGCCAAATGATGTGAGAAACTGGACTTCTGCTGTAACGATGACAACAGGCAATAGAATATGATGGGATATATTTTGCCTCTAAAGATGCCAAATGATGTGAGAAACTGGACTTCTGCGATGACAACAGCAATAACGATGACAACTGAAATGATGTGAGGTAATAGAATATGATGGGATATATTTTGCCTCTAAAGATGCCAAATGATGTGAAGAAACTGGACTTCTGCTGTAACGATGACAACAGGCAATAAAATATGATAGGATATATTTTGCCTCTAAAAGATGCCAAATGATGTGAGAAACTGGACTTCTGCTGTAACGATGACAACAGGGCAATAGAATATGATGGGATATATTTTTGCCTCTAAAGATGCCAAATGATGTGAGAAACTGGACTTCTGCTGTGACAACAGGCAATAGAATATGATAGGCAATATTTTGAAGATATGATGTGGATGGACTTTTGCCGATGACAACAGGCAATAAATATGATGGGATATATTTGCCTCTAAAGATGCCAAATGATGTGAGAAACTGGACTTCTGCTGTAACGATGACAACAGGCAATAGAATATGATGGGATATATTTTGCCTCTAAAGATGCCAAATGATGAAAACTGGACTTCTGCTGTAATGACAACAGGCAATAGAATATGATGGATATATTTTGGGAAATGATGTGAAACTGGACTTTTGCCTCTAAAGATGCCAAATGATGGGATATAACTGGAATGATGTGCTGTAACGATGACAACAGGCAATAGAATATGATGGGATATATTTTGCCTCTAAAGATGCCAAATGATGTGAGAAACTGGACTTCTGCTGTAACGATGACAACAGGCAATAGAATATGATGGGATATATTTTGCCTCAACAGGCACAGAATAAAGCTGATGCCAAATGATGTGAAAACTGGACTTCTGCTGTAACGATGACAACAGGCAATAGAATATGATGGGATATATTTTGCCTCTAAAGATGCCAAATGATGTGAGAAACTGGACTTCTGCTGTAACGATGACAACAGGCAATAGAATATGATGGGATATATTTTCCTCTAAAGCAGCCAAATGATGTGAGAAACTGGACTTCTGCTGTAACGATGACAACAGGCAATATAGATATGATGGGATATATTTTGCCTCTAAAGATGCCAAATGATGTGAGAAACTGGACTTCTGCTGTAACGATGACAACAGGCAATAGAATATGATAGGATATATTTTGCCTCTAAAGATGCCAAATGATGTGAGAAACTGGACTTCTGCTGTAACGATGACAACAGGCAATAGAATATGATGGGATATATTTTGCCTCTAAAGATGCCAAATGATGTGAGAAACTGGACTTCTGCTGTAACGATGACAACAAGCAGCCAAGTATGAATATTTTTGCCATATTTTGCCTCTAAAGATGCCAAATGATGTGAGAAACTGGACTTCTGTAACGATGACAACAGGCAATAGAATATGATGGGATATATTTTTGCCTCTAAAAGATGCCAAATGATGAGAAACTGGACTTCTGCTGTAACGATGACAACAGGCAATAGAATATGATGGATATTTTGCCTCTAAAGGAAATGATATACTTTTGCCTCTGAAACAGGCCAAATATGATGAGAAACTGGACTTAAAGATGCTGATGAAAAACTGGACTGACAACGATGACAATAGAATATGATAGGATATATTTTGCCTCTAAAGATGCCAAATGATGAGAAACTGGACTTCTGCTGTAACGATGACAACAGGCAATAGAATATGATAGGATATATTTTTTGCCTCTAAGATGCCAAATGATGTGAGAAATTGGACTTCTAAAATGAGACAACAGGCAATAGAATATGATGGGATATATTTTGCCTCTAAAAGATGCCAAATGATGTGAAAAACTGGACTTCTGCTGTAACGATGACAACAGGCAATGGGAATATGATGGGATATATTTTGCCTCTAAAAGATGCCAAATGATGTGAGAAACTGGACTTCTGCTGTAACGATGACAACAGGCAATAGAATATGATGGGATATATTTTGCCTCTAAAGATGCCGAATGATGTGAGAACTGGACTTCTGCTGTAACGATGACAACAGGCAATAGAATATGATGGGATATATTTTGCCTCTAAAAGCAGCCGAATGATGTGAAACTGGACTTCTGCTGTAACGATGACAACAGGCAATAGAATATGATGGGATATATTTTTTCCTCTAAAAGATGCCAAATGATGTGAGAAACTGGACTTCTGCTGTAACGATGACAACAGGCAATAGAATATGATAGGATATATTTTGCCTCTAAAGATGCCAAATGATGTGAGAAACTGGACTTCTGTAACGATGACAACAGGCAATAGAATATGATGGGATATATTTTGCCTCTAAAGATGCCAAATGATGTGAGAAACTGGACTTCTGCTGTAACGATGACAACAGGCAATAGAATATGATGGGATATATTTTGCCTCTAAAAGATGCCAAATGATGTGAGAAACTGGACTTCTGCTGTAACGATGACAACAGGCAATAGAATATGATGGGATATATTTTGCCTCTAAAGATGCCAAATGATGTGAGAAACTGGACTTCTGCGATGACAAAAGGCAATAGAATGACAACAAAAGATGCCAAATGATGTGAGAAACCATGAACGACGGAATAGAATATGATTTGCCTCTAAAAGATGCCAAATGATGTGAGAAACTGGACTTCTGCTGTAACAATAAATATGATGATATATTTTTTGCCTCAAAGCAGGCAATATGAATGATGAAAGATGGACAGAAACTGGATATATTTTGCAAATATGATGTGAAATGAAAACTGGACTTCTGAACATTGACAACAGGCAATAGAATATGATGGGATATATTTTGCCTCTAAAATGCCAAATGATGTGAGAAACTGGACTTCTGCTGTAACGATGACAACAGGCAATAGAATATGATGGGATATATTTTGCCTCTAAAGATGCCAAATGATGTGAGAACTGGACTTCTGCTGTAACGATGACAACAGGCAATAGAATATGTTGGGATATATTTTTTTACTAAAACATGACAAATGGCAAAACTGGACTTCTGAATGACAACATAGGATGGGATATTTTGCCTCTAAAAGATGCCAAATGATGTGAAAACTGGACTTCTGCTGTAACGATGACAACAGGCAATAGAATATGATGGGATATATTTTGCCTCTAAAGATGCCAAATGATGTGAGAAACTGGACTTCTGCTGTAACGATGACAACAGGCAATAGAATATGATGGGATATATTTTCCTCTAAAGATGCCAATGATGTGAGAAACTGGACTTCTGCTGTAACGATGACAACAGGCAATAGAATATGATGGGATATATTTTGCCTCTAAAGATGCCAAATGATGTGAAAACTGGACTTCTGTAACGATGACAACAGGCAATAGAATATGATGGTATATATTTTGCCTCTAAAGATGCCAAATGATGTGAGAAACTGGATTCTGCTGTAACGATGACAACAGGCAATAGAATATGATGATATATATTTTGCCTCTAAAGATGCCAAATGATGTGAGAAACTGGACTTCTGCTGTAACGATGACAACAGGCAATAGAATATGATGGGATATATTTGCCTCTAAAGATGCCAAATGATGCTGAGAAACTGGACTTCTGCTGTAACGATGACAACAGGCAATAGAATATGATGGGATATATTTTGCCTCTAAAGATGCCAAATGATGTGAGAAACTGGACTTCTGCTGTAACGATGGCAACAGGCAATAGAATATGATGGGATATATTAATGGGATATTTTTTTACTCTAAAAGATGCCAAATGATGTGAGAAACTGGACTTCTGCTGTAACATTGACAACAGGCAATAGAATATGATGGGATATATTTTGCCTCTAAAGATGCCAAATGATGTGAAAACTGGACTTCTGCTGTAACATGACAACAGGCAATGAGAATATGATGGGATATATTTTGCCTCTAAAGCCCGAAATGAGAAACTGGACCAAATGATAGAATATGATGGGATAACTGGAAATGATGTGAGAAAGTCTTCTGCTGTAACGATGACAACAGGCAATAGAATATATGATGGGATATATTTTGCCTCTAAAGCAGCCGAATGATGTGAGAACTGGACTTCTGCTGTAACGATGACAACAGGCAATAGAATATGATGGGGATATATTTGCCTCTAAAGATGCCAAATGATGGAGAAACTGGACTTCTGCTGTAACGATGACAACAGGCAATAGAATATGTTTGGGATATATTTTGGACTTCTGCTAAACGATGACAACAGGCAAATGATGGATATATTTTCCTCTAAAAGAAAATGATGTGGACTTCTGCTGTAACGATGACAACAGGCAATAGAATATGATGGGATATATTTTGCCTCTAAAGATGCCAAATGATGTGAGAAACTGGACTTCTGCTGTAACGATGACAACAGGCAATAGAATATGATGGGATATATTTTTAAAAGATGCTCTAAAGATGCAACAAAATGATGATGGGATATATTTTCCCTGGCCAAATGATGTGAGAAACTGGACTGTAACGATGACAACAGGCAATAGAATATGATGGAATATTTTGCCTCTAAAAGATGCCAAATGATGGGAAACTGGACTTCTGCTGTAACAGTGACAACAGGCAATAAATGATGGGATATATTTTGCCTCTAAAAGATGCCAAATGATGAGAAACTGGACTTCTGCTGTAACGATGACAACAGGCAATAGAATATGATGGGATATATTTTGCCTCTAAAGATGCCAAATGATGTGAAAACTGGACTGCTGTAACGATGACAACAGGCAATAGAATATGATGGGATATATTTTGCCTCTAAAGATGCCAAATGATGTGAGAAACTGGACTTCTGCTGTAACGATGACAACAGGCAATGAAATATGATGGGATATATTTTGCCTCTAAAGATGCCAAATGATGTGAGAAACTGGACTTCTGCTGTAACGATGACAACAGGCAATAGAATATGATAGGATATATTTTGCCTCTAAAGATGCCAAATGATGTGAAAACTGGACTTCTGCTGTAACGATGACAACAGGCAATAGAATATGATGGGATATATTTTTGCCTCTAAAAAGATGCCAAATGATGTGAGAAACTGGACTTCTGCTGTAACGATGACAACAGGCAATAGAATATGATGGGATATATTTTGCCTCTAAAAGCAGCCGAATGATGTGAGAAAACTGGACTTCTGTAATGATGGCAATGGAATGATGGGATATATTTGGATGCCAAATGATGTGAGAAACTGGATTTCTTCTGCTGTAACGATGACAACAGGCAATAGAATATGATGGGATATATTTTCTAAAGATGCCAAAATGATGTGAAACTGGACTTCTGCTGTAACGATGACAACAGGCAATAGAATATGATGGGATATTTTGATGTGCCAAATGATGTGACTGGACTTCTGCTGTAACGATGACAACAGGCAATAGAATATGATAGGATATGTTTTTGCCTCTAAAGATGCCAAATGATGTGAGAAACTGGACTTCGACGATGACAACAGGAATATGATGGGATATATTTTACTCTAAAAGATGCCAAATGATGTGAGAAACTGGACTTCTGCTGTAACGATGACAACAGGCTAATAGATAGAATATGGATAGGATATATTTGCCTCTAAAGATGCCAAATGATGTGAAAACTGAACTTCTGCTGTAACGATGACAACAGGCAATAGAATATGATATATGTTGCCTCTAAAGGATATATTTTGCCTCTAAAGATGCAAATGATGATGAGAAACTGGACTTCTGCTGTAACAATGACAACAGGCAATAGAATATGATGGGATATATTTTTGCTGCCTCTAAAGATGCCAAATATGATGTGAGAAACTGGACTTCTGCTGTAACGATGACAACAGGCAATAGAATATGATGGGATATATTTTGCCTCTAAAGATGCCAAATGATGTGAGAAACTGGACTAAAACGATGACAACAACAGGCAATAGAATATGATATTTTGCCTCTAAAGATGCCAAATGATGTGAAAACTGGACTTCTGCTGTAACGATGACAACAGGCAATAGAATATGATGGGATATATTTTGCCTCTAAAGATGCCAAATGATGTGAGAACTGGACTTCTGCTGTAACGATGACAACAGGCAATAGAATATGATGGGATATATTTTGCCTCTAAAAAATGCCAAATGATGTGAGAAACTGGACTTCTGCTGTAACGAACATTATGACATATATTTTGCCTCTAAAAGATGCCAAATATGAAACTGGACTTCTGCTGTAACATTGATGGCAATAGGATATATTTTTATTCTAAAGATGCCAAATGATGTGAAAACTGGACTTCTGCTGTAACGATGACAACAGTCAATAGAATATGATGGGATATATTTTGCCTCTAAAGATGCCAAATGATGTGAGAAAACTGGACTTCTGCTGTAACGATGACAACAGGCAATAGAATATGATGGGATATATTTTGCCTCTAAAAGATGCCGAATGATGTGAGAAACTGGACTTCTGCTGTAACGATGACAACAGGCAATAGAATATGATGGGATATATTTTTGCCTCTAAAGATGCCAAATGATGTGAGAAACTGGACTTCTGCTGGGATTGACAACAGGCAATAGAATATGATAGGATATATTTTGCCTCTAAAGATGCCAAATGATGTGAGAAACTGGACTGCTGTAACGATGACAACAGGCAATAGAATATTTTGCCTCTAAAGATGCCAAATGATGTGAGAAACTGGACTTCTGCTGTAACGATGACAACAGGCAATAGAATATGATGGGATATATTTTGCCTCTAAAGATGCCAAATGATGTGAGAAACTGGACTTCTGCTGTAACAATGACAACAGGCAATAGAATATGATGGGATTTTGCCTCTATATTTTGTGAGAAACTGGACTCTAAAGGTAATAGAATATGATAGGATATGTTTTGCCTCTAAATGCCAAAATGATGTGAAAACTGGACTTCTGCTGTAACGATGACAACAGGCAATAGAATATGATGGGATATATTTTGCCCTCTAAAGATGCCAAATGATGTGAGAAACTGGACTTCTGCTGGACTAACGATGACAACAGGCAATAGAATATGATAGGATATATTTTGCCTCTAAAGATGCCAAATGATGTGAGAAACTGGACTTCTGCTGTAACGATGACAACAGGCAATAGAATATGATGGGATATATTTTGCCTCTAAAAATGCCAAATGATGTGAGAAACTGGACTTCTGCTGTAACGATGACAACAGGCAATAGAATATGATGGGATATATTTTGCCTCTAAAGATGCCAAATGATGTGAAAAACTGGACTTCTGCTGTAACGATGACAACAGGCAATAGAATATGATGGGATATATTTTGCCTCTAAAGATGCCAAATGATATGAGAAACTGGACTTCTGCTGTAACGATGACAACAGGCAATAGAATATGATGGGATATATTTTCCCTCTAAAGCAGCCGAATGATGTGAGAAACTGGACTTCTGCTGTAACGATGACAACAGGCAATAGAATATGATGGGATATATTTTGCCTCTAAAGATGCCAAATGATGTGAGAAACTGGACTTCTGCTGTAACGATGACAACAGGCAATAGAATATGATGGGATATATTTTTCCCTCTAAAAGCAGCAAATGATGTGAGAGAAGTCCATTCTGGACTTCAATAGAATATGATGGGATATATTTTGCCTCTAAAGCAACCGAATGACAACTGCTGTAACGGACAATAGAATATGATGGGATATATTTTCCTCTAAAAGCATGCCAAATGATGAGAAACTGGACTTCTGCAATGTATGGGACGATGACAAACAATAGAATATGATGGGATATATTTTGCCTCTAAAGATGCCAAATGATGTGAGAAACTGGACTTCTGCTGTAACGATGACAACAGGCAATAGAATATGATGGGATATATTTTTGCCTCTAAAGATGCCAAATGATGTGAAAACTGGACTTCTGCTGTAACGATGACAACAGGCAATAGAATATGATGGGATATATTTTGCCTCTAAAGATGCCAAATGATGTGAGAAAACTGGACTTCTGCTGTAACGATGACAACAGGCAATAGAATATGATGGGATATATTTTTGCCTCTAAAGATGCCAAATGATGTGAGAAACTGGACTTCTGCTGTAACGATGACAACAGGCAATAGAATATGATGGGATATATTTTGCCTCTAAAGATGCCAAATGATGTGAGAAACTGGACTTCTGCTGTAACGGTGACAAATAGGCAATAGAATATGATGGGGATATATTTTTGCCTCTAAAGCAGCCAAATGATGTGAGAAACTGGACTTCTGCTGTAACGATGACAACAGGCAATAGAATATGATGGGATATATATTTTCCTCTAAAGATGCCAAATGATGTGAGAAACTGGACTTCTGCTGTAACGATGACAACAGGCAATAGAATATGATGGGATATATTTTGCCTCTAAAGCAGCCAAATGATGTGAAAACTGGACTTCTGCTGTAACAGGCAGACAACAGCAATAGAATATTTGGGATATATTTTGCCTCTAAAGATGGGATATATTTTGCCTCTAATGATGTGAGAAACTGGACTTCTGCTGTAACGATGACAACAGGCAATAGAATATGTTGGGATATATTTTGCCTCTAAAAGATGCCAAATGATGTGAGAAACTGGACTTCTGCTGTAACGATGACAACAGGCAATAGAATATGATGGGATATATTTTGCCTCTAAAGATGCCAAATGATGTGAGAAACTGGACTTCTGCTGTAACGATGACAACAGGCAATAGAATATGATGGGATATATTTTGCCTCTAAAGATGCCAAATGATGTGAGAAACTGGACTTCTGCTGTAACGATGACAACAGGCAATAGAATATGATGGGATATATTTTGCCTCTAAAGCAGCCGAATGATGTGAGAAACTGGACTTCTGCTGTAACGATGACAACAGGCAATAGAATATGATGGGATATATTTTGCCTCTAAAGATGCCAAATGATGTGAGAAACTGGACTTCTGCTGTAACGATGACAACAGGCAATAGAATATATGATGGGATATATTTTTCCTCTAAAGCAGCCAAATGATGTGAGAAACTGGACTTCTGCTGTAACGATGACAACAGGCAATAGAATATGATGGGATATATTTTTGCCTCTAAAGATGCCAAATGATGAGAAACTGGACTTCTGCTGTAACGATGACAACAGGCAATAGAATATGACAACAGGCAATAGAATATGGATGGGATATATTTTGGGATATATTTTCCTCTAAAGATGCCAAATGATGTGAGAAACTGGACTTCTGCTGTAACGATGACAACAGGCAATAGAATATGATGGGATATATTTTGCCTCAGGCAATAAAGATGCCAAATGATGTGAGAAACTGGACTTCTGCTGTAACGATGACAACAGGCAATAGAATATGATGGGATATATTTTGCCTCTAAAAAATGCCAAATGATGTGAGAAACTGGACTTCTGCTGTAACGATGACAACAGGCAATAGAATATGATGGGATATTTTTTACTCTAAGATGCCAAATGATGCCAAACTGGACTTCTGCTGTAACGATGACAGAAACAATAGAATATGATGGGATATATTTTCCTCTAAAGATGACAACAACAGGCAATAGAATATGATGGGATATATTTTGCCTCTAAAGATGCCAAATGATGTGAGAAACTGGACTTCTGCTGTAACGATGACAACAGGCAATAGAATATGATGGGATATATTTTGCCTCTAAAAGATGCCAAATGATGTGAGAAACTGGACTTCTGCTGTAACGATGACAACGGGCAATAGAATATGATGGGATATATTTTGCCTCTAAAGCAGCCAAATGATGTGAAGAAACTGGACTTCTGCTGTAACGATGACAACAGGCAATAGAATATGATGGGATATATTTTCCTCTAAAAAAGATGCCAAATGATGTGAGAAACTGGACTTCTGCTGTAACGATGACAACAGGCAATAGAATATGATGGGATATATTTTGCCTCTAAAGCAGCCGAATGATGTGAGAAACTGGACTTCTGCTGTAACGATGACAACAGGCAATAGAATATGATGGGATATATTTTGCCTCTAAAGCAGCCGAATGATGTGAGAAACTGGACTTCTGCTGTAACGATGACAACAGGCAATAGAATATGATGGGATATATTTTGATCTAAAAGGATGATGTGAGAAACTGGACTTCTGCTGTAACGATGACAACAGGCAATAGAATAAAGATGCCAAATGCCAAATGTGAAAACTGGACTTCTGTAACGATGACAACAGGCAATAGAATATGATGGGATATATTCTTGCCAAATGATAAAACATGGACTTCTGAATGATGTGAGATAGAATACTGGACTTCTGGACTTCTGCTGTAACGATGACAACAGGCAATAGAATATGATGGGATATATTTTGCCTCTAAAGATGCCAAATGATGTGAAAACTGGACTTCTGCTGTAACGATGACAACAGGCAATAGAATATGATGGGATATATTTTGCCTCTAAAGATGCTGAATGATGTGAGAAACTGGACTTCTGCTGTAACGATGACAACAGGCAATAGAATATGATGGATATATTTTGCCTCTAAAGATGCCAAATGATGTGAAAACTGGACTTCTGCTGTAACGATGACAACAGGCAATAGAATATGATAGGGATATATTTTTGCCTCTAAAGATGCCAAATGATGTGAGAAACTGGACTTCTGCTGTAAATAGATGACAACAGGCAATAGAATATGATGGGATATATTTTGCCTCTAAATGACAGAGCAATGATGCCCAAATGATGTGAAACTGGACTTCTGTAAATGATGAATATGAAATATTGGACTTCTGCTGGACTAACGATGACAACAGGCAATAGAATATGATGGGATATATTTTGCCTCTAAAGATGCCAAATGATGTGAGAAACTGGACTTCTGCTGTAACGATGACAACAGGCAATAGAATATGATGGGATATATTTTGCTCTAAAGATTTGTGAAACTGGACTTCTGCTAAATGACAACAGGCAATAGAATATGATAGGATATATTTTGCCTCTAAAGATGCCAAATGATGTGAAAACTGGACTTCTGCTGTAACGATGACAACAGGCAATAGAATATGATAGGATATATTTTGCCTCTAAAAAGATGCCAAATGATGAGAAACTGGACTTCTGCTGTAACGATGACAACAGGCAATAGAATATGATGGGATATATTTTGCCTCTAAAAGATGCCAAATGATGTGAGAAACTGGACTTCTGCTGTAACGATGACAACAGGCAATAGAATATGATGGGATATATTTTGCCTCTAAAGATGCCAAATGATGTGAGAACTGGACTTCTGCTGTAACGATGACAACAGGCAATAGAATATGATGGGATATATTTTGCCTCTAATCTGCCTCTAAGATGCCGAAATATGATGAGAAACTGGACTATATTTTTTTGCTCTAAAAGCTGTAACTGATGACAACAACATAGAATATGATGGGATATATTTTGCCTCTAAAGATGCCAAATGATGTGAGAAACTGGACTTCTGCTGTAACGATGACAACAGGCAATAGAATATGATGGGATATATTTTGCCTCTAAAGATGCCAAATGATGTGAAACTGGACTTCTGCTGTAACGATGACAACAGGCAATAGAATATGATGGGATATATTTTGCCTCTAAAGATGCCAAATGATGTGAAACTGGACTTCTGCTGTAACGATGACAACAGGCAATAGAATATGATGGGATATATTTTGCCTCTAAAGATGCCAAATGATGTGAGAAACTGGACTTCTGCTGTAACGATGACAACAAATGATGCAATAGAATATGATAGGATATATTTTGCCTCTAAAGATGCCAAATGATGCAAAACTGGACTTCTGCTGTAACGATGACAACAGGCAATATGATATATATTTTGCCTCTAAAGATGCTTCAAATGATGTGAAATATTGGACTTCTGCTGTAACGATGACAACAGGCAATAGAATATGATGGGATATATTTTGCCTCTAAAGATGCCAAATGATGTGAAACTGGACTTCTGCTGTAACGATGACAACAGGCAATAGAATATGATGGGATATATTTTGCCTCTAAAGATGCCAAATGATGTGAAACTGGACCTCTAAAATGATGACAAATGAGAATATGATGGGATATATTTTGCCTCTAAAGATGCCAAATGATGTGAAAACTGGACTTCTGCAAACGATGACAACAGGCAATAGAATATGATAGGATATATTTTGCCTCTAAAGATGCCAAATGATGTGAGAAACTGGACTTCTGCTGTAACGATGACAACAGGCAATAGAATATGATGGGATATATTTTGCCTCTAAAGATGCCAAATGATGTGAGAAACTGGACTTCTGCTGTAACGATGACAACAGGCAATAGAATATGATGGGATATATTTCTAAAGATGCCAAATGATGTGAAAACTGATGCTGTAAATGATGTGAATATGATAGGATATGGACTTCTGGACTTCTGCTGTAACGATGACAACAGGCAATAGAATATGATGGGATATATTTTGCCTCTAAAGATGCCAAATGATGTGAAAACTGGACTTCTGCTGTAACGATGACAACAGGCAATAGAATATGATGGGATATATTTTGCCTCTAAAGATGCCAAATGATGTGAAAACTGGACTTCTGCTGTAACGATGACAACAGGCAATAGAATATGATGGGATATATTTTGCCTCTAAAGATGCCAAATGATGTGAGAAACTGGACTTCTGCTGTAACGATGACAACAGGCAATAGAATATGATGGGATATATTTTGCCTCTAAAGATGCCAAATGATGATGGACTGAAAACAACTGGACTATCTGCTGTAACGGATGACAACAGGCAATAGAATATGATGGGATATATTTTCCCTCTAAAGCAGCCAAATGATGTGAGAAACTGGACTTCTGCTGTAACGATGACAACAGGCAATAGAATATGATGGGATATATTTTGCCTCTAAAGATGCCAAATGATGTGATAGGAAATTTTGCCTCTAAAGATGCTGGACTTCTTCTGTAACGATGACAACAGGCAATAGAATATGATGGGATATATTTTGCCTCTAAAGCAGCCGAATGATGTGAGAAACTGGACTTCTGCTGTAACGATGACAACAGGCAATAGAATATGATGGGATATATTTTTCCTCTAAAGCAGCCAAATTATGTGAGAAGTCCATTCTGCTGTAACGATGACAACAGGCAATAGAATATGAGGGGATATATTTTGCCTTTACGTCAGCCAAATGGTTTAAGCGTGGAGTTGAGCTGTATTGCCATTTTGCATCTGTTCATTTGTTTATCATCCTGTTTAACATTGGCCGTTGGTATGTTTTGAAGCATCTTATATCTTTCTGTCGGTAATGAAGTCGTCTCCATACACCGTACAAATGTCTCGAGCAGCGTTGAGACAATGGTTAAAAGCAAAGAGATATCAAACATATTCATTCTTGTCTTTTTGACATTGCCATCTCAAAGAGGTTTCTCATCTGAAGTAAAATTCCAATAGCCTTAGACAACAGTTGCACAGGATGACCAGATTCCCTAAGAATCAAAAAAATGCTACGAATGATTATTCTTTGGGGTCATTCGTTGAACATCAGAAAATAAACGTACGAATATATGCGAAAGTCTAATATAATTCGCACACTGGCAAAGAGATAACAGTTATTCAGGCGTGCAGATTAAACGAATCCACTTAGTATTCACGTATAAAAAAACAAAGGAGTACAAACCATAGGCTAAACGTATACAGTTGAAATGTTTATTTTCTACACAGAAATTAACGTATTAAATAAATAAAGAAAAATATAAAAACGGTTTAGCATTCTCAGAGCTCGTAAGGAACTCAACGCCTCTTTTAAGATTGGTGGGAATTATATTTTTAAAATGTCACAAGGAAAAATTCTGTCTGTGTCCCACCTTACATCTGTAGAACTACAAAAACAATATCAAAATCATCAGACATTTACTAACAAATTGCGTTTAAAACAAACATTCCATTTCCATAATAATTTTCAAATATATATTTTGATAGAATGATTTGCAACTGCCGTGCACACATGTGTGCTGCGCAATCCTCCTAAGTGTGCCGCGAAATATTATGAGATTTAACCAAATATTAAAGAAATAGCGTAAAAAACACCAGGCACAGGTTTCACATTAAATAACCTGCACAAATATTTAAATAGAAACATTGAAAGTAAGTTCATAACTGTGTGTGTGTGTTTTTCTCATTCTATGGTTTTATTTCATAAATTTTAAATACATAGCCTTTTAAAATTTTGCTAAGTGTGCCGTGATATTTTCATTTGCTCCTACATTCTTGTGCAAATTAATTGAAACAAAACGAATAAGTCCGTTATTATTTACTTTTTTGTATTTTACTAATGAAACATGACCCAGTGCAGATGTTAGTACGCCGTATGTCCATTCCACGAAGTCGCCCCATGCAGATTGACCACAGATTCTCGATTGGATTTAAATCAGGAGAGTTTCCACGCCAGTCTATAGTACTTTGATTTGTTCTCTAGTAAGGTTTGCCAGTGGATTCGTGCAGCGTTATAATATTCGTACGCTTCGTAACATCCATCGCAGGCAATGGACATAGGACAAATTATCGACAGTCGAGACAATAGTGTATGTACGTGATAAATATCTGATGCAATCACGGATGGCACAATATTTTTGAAGGGCAAACAAATTTCATCATACAGCCTGAAAATAGATTCATATTACTGCACACCACTGCAAGTGACCTAATCTGAGGAAAAAATAGACATCGATTGCACCTTGTCACTCCAGTGGGTCTAAAACTGACCGTACGGTGAAAGAAAGGAAACTAAAGCGGTTGTTTGCACAAGGGTGTAAGTGTGTCGTTGCTTAAAATGGTTGCGAAGCACTTTTAAAAAATCTTTACTCTGTATTACTTATTTTTAATTCAAAATTTTTAAAATTGCTATATATAAACGATATTTGCTAGAATAGATTTTGTGCTCAAATTCGCACGTCAGGTGATAATGTTGGCCCGTGATGTTTTCCATCCAATAATACACCAGTGATACACCCAGTGTCAGTGGTGATTCCTGGAGGTGACTACCTAGAGGCAGTGCTGCGATTGATATGTGCGCACATGAAATAAGGCGTTTGATAGGTGGGTATATAAACCTGAGGGTGTGCGTTTCTGGGAACTTTCTTCGAACGCTGATAATCTTCTCGTGGCGGTATGAGAGCCACGGGTGAGGCGCTGATAAACCTTCGTTTCATCCAGTTATCTTGTGTGTGCCGACCCCAACTCAGCGGGGTCGACCCCTAGTTTATATGTAGGGGAGAACTACTGACATTTTTGTTGAGTCCGATTCAACACCTGATGGCTAGGATGCAAATGGTTCTTTTGATGTTCTAATATGACAATAATTTCAAAGCCTAATTTGGTAGCATTTTGGATGAGTTCAGTTTATATTGGGATCATATAAGATGAACTCTTCAGACAAAGGTTCCTCATTGAAATTAAATTCGATTCAGAATTCTAGCATTTCATTGCATGAATCACGTACTGCACGAGTTTTCCTACACATCTTCTCACAAAACCTCTCAAGTAAGATTATCCCTTGATTTCTATTGCATTTCACCGTTTGTTTAGCGACATATCAAAACCTCATAGGTTATTTAATGCCGAAATTTAATTTTCTTAGAAGTATTAGTAATTTCTTTTATAAAAATATAATTTTGTTAGATGTGTATGTTGGTATATGTGTGTATGAGTGTGTCGGCGTCGATATGTATGTGCGTGTGTGTACCTCATACAGAGAGAGAGAGAGAGTTAAAGAAAAGAAGAACATGAATGGTAATGGAATAAGGGTAAGCAGAATGTAATTCTTGAGCGCGTTTTAGTGTGTGTACATGTATGTATATATGTTTTACTGAGGAAAAAAATCCTTACTTACCACTTCAAACCGAGTACACCACCATTTTTCCAAACCAGTTAGAAACTGGTTGCGTTTGCTTCCTTTTTTATGGAAGAGCGCATATTGCTGGCGAACCGGAAGTTATCCGGGATTGAACCATAAATTGCCAAGAGAAGTCGCAGTGTGTGGACGGGAGGATGGATAAAATTGTAGGTAACGGAAGGTACACAAGCCGATACCCGATCAGTATCGGCTGGCTCACCGTGGAGAGGGGGCATAATTTTGAAAGACCTTAAAACCCTAATGAACCTCGACTAAAAACATTATTGATGACGTACACCAAATCATTCAATGGATATATTTTACGAAAATATTGCTGGTAATTTTTATTTTCAAAAATCCTATTGCTGTCATTTTTTTTACTTTTTAACATGAATGTATTGTCGGAAAGGTATCTTCTTTTTAAAAATATATTGCTGTGATATATATATATATATATATATATATATATATATATATATATATATATATATATATACACTGCGTGCCAAATTATTATCGTGATAACTTTCTAATATTTAAAAAACCGTCCAATCAATTCACACAAGATTTTCACACAATGGTGGCAATACTGAGCTGCGCAATCGTTGAAATTTTCGTACTGATATGCGCAATGTAAACAAACTGGCGCCATATTTGTTAGCAGCACGGTGATTTGAGCGTGCCAAATTATTGGAAAAGTATACGAATTTAGTGAAAAGATGGGCCGTAAAAGCAGTTTAAGTGATGCTGAAAAAAAAACTATTATCTCAGAACTCTCAAAAGGTAAATCTACCCTAGACATTTTTAAAATGATAGGGAAGTGTCATCAAACAGTGAAAAAGTTCACCGCTGACCCTACACATGTACGCAAAAGGGCAGATAAAGGCAAGCCGAGGGTTATTTCATGTCGTCTCATGTCACGACTTAAACGAGAGGCCACGAAGAACCCTGGACTTACCAGTCAAGAGCTTTTCAGTCGCATTGGGGATCCTACTGTGTCTAAAAGTACTCGGTGTCGGTATCTGAGGGAAATAGCAAAAACAGTCAAACCTGTATCGAAGCCTCCGTTGACGAGAAATCACATTCAAAATGGGCCGAGGACAATATGAAGATTGACTCTAAAGTTTTGTTCACAGACGAAACTCAAGCAACACTTGATGGGCCAGATAGATGGTGCAAAGGTTGGGTAATGAACGGACAGAATCGCCATCAGCGTTTGAGACGCCAACAAGGCGGCGGAGGCATAATGGTCTGGGGTGGTATTATTGAAAAAACATTAGTGGGCCCATGGAAAGTACCAGATGGCGTCAAAATGACTGCTGATGCATACATAGCGTTTATGAAGGAGCATCTTGAACCGTGGACGAAAAGGCAAAGATTTGCCTTCAGAAGGGCCATTGTTTTTTATCCAAGTTAATGCTCTATCACATGCTGCTCACAAGACTACTGAATATTTGAAACAGTTAGGCTTCGATGGACCTCGAAAAATGAAGTAGCCAGCAAATTCTCCGGATTTGAACCCAATCGAAAACCTTTGGAGCATCATGAAGCGAAGACTGTATGCCAACGGTCGACAATTCAGGAGCAACGCTGAGTTGTGGGAAGCAATTCTTGACATATCTCGCGGAATTACAGCAGATGACATCCTACAATTAACAAATTCTATGGATCGTCGACTTTTTCAAGTAATTTCAAAACAGGGAAAGCACATTCCCTATTAATTTGTTTAAAACTGTGCCTTTGTTTGTATCTGTCATTATTTGTTTGATTATCTTATTTATTAGCTGCTTTTGATCATAAACATTCACCTTCGACATTAATAAACGTTTTGCTTGCTCAATTCTGGGAATTTTACTAAACCTTTCTAATAATTTGGCACGCTCAAATCACCGTGCTGATAACAAATATAGCGCCAGTTTATTTACATTCTGCAGATCAGTACGTAAATTTCAGTGCTTGCGCAGCGCAGTGTTGCCAACATTGTGTGAAAAATTTGTGTGAATTGATTGGACGGTTTTTGAAATATTTGAAAAAAAGTTATCTCGATAATAATTTGGCACGGAGTGTATATATTGCTGGTATTATTTTTTATGTATGGTAATATGTTTTTTTTAATGTATTTCTGGTAATATGTTGTGTTTTTTAATGTATTGCTATTTTTTTTACTATAAAAATGTATTTTTATACTTTCATTGTGTTTTGACGATAGTTTGGGTGTTAACTATTTTCCCATAGTTGGAATCCTAACAGGTTCTACCGCCCTTGATCAGGGTTAACCTGGCAACAACAGCAATGAAGAAAAGTTCTATTGCCTCAAATCATTGATGCGATTTTATCGTTTTCCAAATGTGATTATAGATATTATCAAAGTTTTCATATTCCATTGTTTCTTCAAATTCATTCTAATTTTCCTTTTACTCTCCTCTTCGTCCTTTAGATCTCTAATGTAACATGGCTACTATTAGAATTGTTTCCTTGTATAGTAATCATAATGTTAATATTTGTTTGTTTTTTTTTCTTTATGATGAAATATTCGACATTCATTGACCGAACAGCCAATGCTAGGTTTGATTGAAATTAATAAAATCTGTTTTATTAAAACAATTTCTCGGAAAAATTGGTTCCTCGAGTCTAGTAACTATGATAACGGTTTCCTTACTAAACTTTTGTTTGATACAGTGTGGAATGTCAACATCTAAATTATATCATTATTTTCTTTTCTTTCGAGTACATGTGCTATCCATTTTTAGTTTCTACTCCTGTTGAAAGACCTCAAAGGATGTAATTTCTACTATCTAGAACATTTCTTTGTTTGTGATTCTGTAGCGTCAATTCACAATAATCGTAGAAGGTTGTTTCTCGATAAAGCCTACAGGCTTCATTCTCTCAGTGGCATTTTTAATCATTGATTTGATAAAGCAGTCGTATTAGACAATTCTAAACGAGTTTGGCGCCATGCATGGCATCCTAAAAAAATTCTGTATGATTATTATTATTATTATTATTATTATTATTATTATAAATAAATAAAAATAAAATATACAGTAATAATAATAATGAAAATTATAAATAAAATAAAACAATAACAGAAAAAAACGTTGCTTAAATAAATTAAAAAATCATAGAAATACGCCCAGCATGCAAAAAAAAAAAAGAAAAGAAAAAAATACTGACATTCCACCAAAAGACTTCAAATTCAATATCTTCACCACGAACCTTGGTACGGACAACACGTGTCTAACGTCTCTCTGTGATATGGCTTGTAATACTACGGAGTAAATTTCTCCCTTTTATCACATGTACTATAAAACAAATATAACCTGAAAACACACACGCACAAGTATAAATAGATTGTATCTAATTAACGTACAGTTAACCATGTTTTTCCTGTTATTTCTGCATGTTTTATTTTCAGTCAAGTATGCGTCTATGGCTGTGAAGACGAATCTAATTTCTGATGCTATCATGTGAGTGAAACCCCCAATAGTCTCGATGACGTTAAAATCCTTCCTCAGACTGAAAGTCTCAAAATATTTGCAATTATTTTCTATGTATTTAGAGATTCTTGATAAAATACAAACAAAAATTTGCAATGTTATTGGTGTTGACCTGGCATCACGATTTCAATCGCTTTCTCGCCGCCGTAACGTAACTTCCCTGTGATTTTTCTATAAATATTTCCATGGTAATTGTTCTGATGAGCTTTCATTTGTGATACTTAGACTTTATGAATTTAAGTGCAATACTAGATTGGCTACAAGGTCTCATCATTTTACAATTGAAATGGTTAGATACCACCGTAAGTTCTATACTGAGAGTTTCTTCTCTAGCAATTCTTGCTTTTGGAACTCTCCTCGGGCTTCTTGCTTTCCGATCAAATTTGACCTTCGAACATTTAAATGTAATCTCAATCGTTATCTTCCGATTTCTTAATTTCTATTCTTTTATTGTTCTCTCTCCTCAATAATGTCTTTTCTCGTATTCCCTAACAACCAGTAGCCCCTTACGTTTTAGGGGTTTTATTGCCTTGCTTGAGGTGAGTGATTAAAAGAAAATATTTACTTTGTCGAATCCAAGTCATTCAATTCTTAGTATCACAGTAGTAGTACTCTTCGTAGTAATTTATTTATTTCTTCTCTCCGAAGTAGATACATTCTCCTATGGCCCGGTTCACACTCCATCTCTGTCTTTTGAAGAGGAGTAGAGGTTTATCCCTTTTCCTGTTTAGGATTGGGTTTCTGGTTCCTTCTAAAATATTTTCATCTTTCACTTCTAATTGTCTTTGTGGCATTATCGCCTTGCTTGGGGTGAATTGATTAAGAAAAGACCCATGGATTGAACTCATAACTGCCAAGGGATTATATATGCTTTAACTAATGTTTAAATCCACTAGACGATGCGCCTGTTGACGATAATGGCTCTCCACATAATCCTTTTCTTCATTAGCTGTATGTTGACATGGCTTCTTGGGAAACATCAGTCAGTTATGTGCCATGCCTGACCCACGCTTAGGTGGTCATGTATCTTTCGATACATGACTGACGAGGCAGATTTTTCCCCATTTCTTTAAACATCCAGGGCTATATAACGTGGTATGCTCTGTTATTTACCTATAGCTGGCGTGAGAAGAAGAGGATTTATATCTTTCCCAAGGGTATTAGCACGTAACTGAAAGTAATGGGTTCGACTGGAATTTGAACTTGGCTCTCCGAGTCGCTATCCATTACTCCACCGTGCCTCCTCATTGAGAAACATAGTAGAGTTTATTTTTACCGCTGATTTCGCCACGGTTTCGAATCCAGAATTTTTCCATTTTTTAAAATGATTGCCATCTAGAGCTAGACGTCCCGATCTACTCTGCTTTTTATCCCATAGAATTAATTTACCAAATCTATTAGTAGTAGTAGTGGTATTATTATTATTATTATTATTAGTAGTAGTAGTATTTAAACAGGCAAGGAAATAAAATATTCCTGCTTGTGAGGCTTTATTAAAATCCTGCTGTCGTAGAGGCGGTAGTAGCTTTTGTTCTTCGAGCATTTACTTCTGTTGCCCATAGCCTCATCGCCGCTGTAATCTAAGGAACAAGAAGGGTCAGACAATGTCAGGATAACAAATGGCAGATTGTGAAACGGACAAGGAAAGGTCATAATGTCAAAGCCAATCGGAATCAATGCACCATGGGATATAAATGAATGGCCCTTCTGTGTCCATTGCCTGGAAAACCACAGCAAAAATAATTACTGATAACACGGACTGAAATGAATGAAAGACAAATAAAACAATGCCATTGTATCATGTCCTTGCGTTCGCGTAAGAGTCAATAGCAGTTCGTTGACGTTTATCTAAATATCACAGTTGAACAGGGAGTGTCTTCTGTCTAAACCTCTTCTGAAACAACAGCCTCGATTTCGTTCCAGAGTTATTATCAGCCCCGACCCCCTTTCTTTTTTTTTTAATCTCGTCTGGCTGTCTCTTTCTATTTTCTATGGTGCTTTTCAGTCTAACCGCTGTCATAAAATAAAATATCACCTGCCCATACAGGCGGATTTAAAAAATTAAACTCGGATCGACTCTTTGACATTAATCGACAAATAAGTGCAGTAGAATTGAAAACGGAATAAATTAACAGTCACGACAGCAGACGCAATGACAGAGTGGGAATTATCCAAACGACTATGTAAGCAAATAACCAGATGCTGATAAAATAAAAATAACAAGAATAATGTACTCTCGGAATAGTTTTCAAATTCACACCGGCTATCTCATTTATGCTAGAAGATTGTTTCTGATAGTCGTAAATAAAGTTGTTGTAAGTAGTATATTGTAGCGGTTGATACTCAAGTAAGTAGTCTCACAAATTGAATATGAACTTTTTTGACATTAATCAGCAAATAAATGCAAAACAATTGAAAAGGAACACGAGAAAAGTAGCCATGACAGGGCAGAAACTGTTATAGACTAGGAACTTTGCAAACGAGCATGTAAGCGAGTAACTTTATAATAAAATAAACAAGAATAAATCAGCATTCCAAACATTGAGATTGAAAATAGATTAATTGTTTTTATAGGATATTACGCAGCTCTTTCAACCAGCAAGAATGATCATGTATTTGCTAAATTTAGCAAATATGATTATCTTATTGTAATTCTCTGTGTCCTCTTAGTTAGCACGCCCGTTACATCCTGCGAATATCTAAGAGTAATGCACTATTCTGTTTGGACGGAAGGGACATATTAGAGACGTTACTTATTTTCAGTGAGAAAACGAAAGAAAGAAAGAAAAAAAAGAAAGAAAAAAAAGAAAGAATGAAAGAAAGAAAGAAAGAAAGAAAGAAAAAAAGGAAGATAGAAAATTTTAACGTCTCCTTCCCATAACTCATAAATAATGAACTATTCCGTTTCGAAACACTGAAAAGACATATTAGAAACGCTACTTAGTTTCAGTGAGAAAGAAAGAAAGAAAAAAAGTAAGAAAAATGGCAGTATAGAAGTGTTTAACGTCTTCTGTCCATACTTTATAAATAATGAATTATTCCGTTTTGAAAGACGGAAAAGACGCATCAGAGACGCTACTTAGTTTCAGTGAGAAAGAAAGAAAGAAAGAAAGAAAGAAAGAAAGAAAGAAAGAAGGGAGGATAGAACTGATTAAAGGCTCCTGCCCTTACCACATAAATAATGAACTATTCGGGTTTCGAAACACTGAAAAGACATATCAGAGACGCTGCTTAGTTTCAGTGAAAGAAAGAAAGAAAGAAAGAAAGAAAGAAAGAAAGAAAGAAAGAAAGAAAGAAAGCAGTATAGAAGTGTTTAATGTCTTCTGTCCATACCTTATAAATAATGAATTATTCCGTTTTTAAAGACGGAAAAGATATATCAGAGACGCTACTTAGTTTCAGTGAGAAAGAAAGAAAGAAAAAAAGAAAGAAAGAAAGAAAACGAAAGAAAAAAGAAAGAAAGAAAGAAAGAAGGGAAGATAGAAATTTTTAAAGTCACCTGCCCTTACCTCATAAATAATGAACTATACCGTTTCGAAACAGTGAAAAGACATATCAGAGACGCTACATGTTTTTACTGAGAAAATGAACGGAAAAAGGATAGCGGTGCCAAATATCTGTTTCAGTGAAAGTTTTCACTTTCACATATTTTCCTTTGTCCCTCCATACATCTTTAAATAACAACCAATATTCATATTTATGATTGTTATTGCAATGTTTATTAAAGTTCTTAAATTCAAACATTTAACAATACAATAGAAGAATTTCTAAGAATATTTTATTGTCGTAGAACGCGCCAATCCTTAACCGAAGAATTAAGATTCATCAGAAAATTCAAATAGGAAAACCGTGAAATTTTCCGGGGTCTTTCTAGAAAAGCAATAGCAGTTATCCCTTTAATGACGCTGTAGGGAAAAAACAGTTTATTTGTGAGCAAGAATATATTGCTACTGTAGTTCAAATATAAACGGATTTCTTGCCTTGAAAATTCAGCCTACAAAATCATTTGAATTCCTATCGAACGCTGACTACAACTATCTATGGAAGATAAGCAACTAACTCAGCCACCAATCGTTCCTGGCAATTTATTATTGATCGTATTTTCGGTACGAACCAAATAACGTTAGGAAGTATATTTTGCGCCGATCTTCCAAGTGGATAAAGGCTTTAGTGTACGCTATGCGTTGCTTGTAGTATTTTTTATATTAATATAGATTAAGAACTCCTGATAGGGAATATATATATATATATATATATATATATATATATTAAACATAACAAAAAATTACAAAATTTAATGAAAATTCCAGTTTGTTACACAAATTGATTGTAAAAGCTCCCCCTCCCCAGCCAATAACAGCTAAAACAAAATATGCTAATTACCATCTGAATTCTTAATATAATAATAACAATAAAAAAAGAATATTTGAAGTTCGTAATCTGGAGTTGTTTTTCTTTTTTGATAGGTTATTTCTAGGGTACATAACGAGGAAAGAGGGTTTGGAAAATTTAACACTCGTAGGCTATATTGAAGGTAAGAGGTTGCAGAGCAGATAAACTTTGTAACGAGCTTGTGCAAATGAATGGTAGAACCGGGTTTAGGAGAGATATCAAAACGACAAAATTTCCTGAAGCTACAACAGACAGGAAGTTGTGGAGAGGCATTACCTGCAACGTTTAGAGAAGACACGGCACATAGAACAAGACTACCGACCAAAAGGTCGAATCTAAAAATTAGATTACGGATTTTTAAAGCATCGGGTTTTAAGGATTTGTATTGTATAAGAAGAGTTGTTTTGAAAATTGTAGAGTTTCAAAATAAAATGAATTTAGATAGAAAACTTTTAACGCTTATAAATTTTCCATATTTTTTTGATATCCGTTGTTTGGAGTGTATTCTTGATAGTAGGTAAGGACAGAATATTTTATAGAAGAGCATACCAAAAAGTCTATAAACTTGATAAAAAAATGTTTGTCGTCAAAATGCTTATGTCATTATTAAGAGGAAATACAGAAGCATTTTTCATTATTTTATTACATTTTTTAATCCTTTCTAGCGCTTTCAAAATTTTGGTTAAAAATCTTGTTTTTCTTGCGTCAGCGTCCAAAGATTTAATTTTAGCGTCTTTTTTATTTTGGTGGTGGTGGTGGGGGGAGTTCTTAAAAACACATTTGTTTTGGAAATTTCTGCAAATATCAACTAATTACTGGATTTTAAGGAAGTTTTTAGAACTTATTCACAAATGAATGAAATTATTTTTGAAATTTTTTTTTTGAAAATCTTGGGGAATATATATTGTTCTTTTACATATTTTGCATCCACTTAATTTCACGAATTTTTGAGAAATTAAAATTTCAGTTTTTTCATCTTTATGTTAGTTACAAGCTGGACTCCCTAGAGAATTTAAATCGATTTGTTTTTATCATTCAGAAACACCATTTACCAAAACTTGGCTCTGAATCGTAAAATAAAAAATGAAATTAAGCTGCGTCATTATTTAATTAGAAAAGCTTTTACTTGCTTTTATAAATAAGATATATGAAGGACATTATTGTTATAAGAATTTTTTTCGATAAATAATGAACATTTACAAGTACTGTTTTCATCAATTTAAATTTAATTAGAAAAAAAAATTATTGTTTTAAATCTTTCAAACATTCGGTATTAATTCCAGCATTTTAGATGATATTATTATTAAGTAAAAACTATTTTTACTAATCATAAAAGCTTAAGACAAATCATCAAACACCAATAATTTTAAAATAATTTTTAACTTTGAATTTTTTGTATGTATATGAAGTACCGATTTTTTAAATACAGTCGACCTTACACGACATTGTCAGGAAATAAGAACGATACCTATAGTGAATTTAAAGCCAAAGTATCAAAAATTCAATAAAACATTAGATTACGGAGAATAGTTTTCTATATTTTTAAGATTTCTGAGTACTTAAAAATTATATAGAAAGGGAGCTCACGTCATTTTCTTCAAATATAATTTACAGATAAAGTGTCTGTATAACAACAGATCTTTTCAGCACATCAACACTGCTAATGTGGGGTTGGAAACATAGCTACTGCCAAGTTAAAACATAGCTACTGTCGAGTTAAAAATGCCTTAGGCGATATTTCAAGCTGGAAGTTAATAATATTTAAATATACTTTAAATTAACTACTATTCCTGAAATAAAGTTTCAGAAAAGTATATTTTATTTTTGAAAGATTTTTTTTAATACAGAATATTACATTGCTATGAAGGATAACTAAAAAAAGGGTGCAAATCAACTATTTTAGAAATAAAAAAAAATCCTTCCATTTTAAATTAGTTTTGAAATACGGGGTGGGTCAAAATTATGTTAACACGAGCATTAGAGGAATCATTCATTCAGAGTTTACTGAATAGACTCCACCTGTCCACCAGCAGAATTGATGCAAACAACCAGCGATCAACAGTACAATTAAGTGCCTTGACACACATTGGGAATGTTTGATATTACATCTTTTATTCTGTCCTTCAGTTCTTCTTTATGATACTCCATAACCAGGTCACAGGATGTAATTGGCCCATTTTTCTTTACAACTTCATTGGTGACTGCAAGAGTTTTTCATTGATAACATACCCCTACAAATCAGACGAGCAGGGTATTTCCAACAGGATGGGGTACCGCCTCATTTTACCTGTACTGTTCGAGCTTGTCTCGATCAAAGTTTCCTAAATCGTTGGTTAGGTCGCGGCGGACTGTTTGCATGACCAGCATAGATCCCTGATCTGACACCCTGCCACATACAAGGAGGCAAAACATCCTCATTCCTTTTGTATTCCATTGGTGAGGAGGAAATTACATTCGGGAAGCGTCTTTCCAAGAACAGACTTTTATGAAATAGACACACGATATATATATATATATATATATATATATATATATATATAGAGAGAGAGAGAGAGAGAGAGAGAGAAAGAGAAAGAAAGTGAGAGAGAGACAGAGAGAGAGAAGAAAGAGAGTGATATATATATATATATATATATATATATATATATATATATATAGAGAGAGAGAGAGAGAGAGCTTCCACAGTACAATCGTAACCTCTTCAAATTGTGGGTCTCCCGTTACCTCGCGTAATCTACACTTACTTCCTACTTTCCGACCCTACGTCTAACACGTTCAGTAACACTATTTACATTATTCGGACTATTGTCCTCATCTTTGTCGCCATATTTATTACAACGTTCCAGCCGTTGTACGCTCCGGCTGTCTTCAGGTGGGTGGAATGTCGTATTGAACCCTTTATTTCACTCACTGCGGTAGACTGTTGCAGTTCCACGTGCCATGCTGCTGAAGACATTAGGTTTATAATACCCAGAAATTCATACCCAGATATCCTCAAGGACACATGGCACTGTGGATAAAGGCGTTGGTTAGATCCAGTGACAGGACCCAAAGAGTTAAGGTAGTTAAGGGAAAATTAACAGGAGATAACTGATAACTGACATCCATTAGACATGGCACGTGGAACTAGAACAGTCTACCCCAGTGAGCGAAATAAAGGGTTCAGTTCGACATTCCAACCACCTAAAGAAGGACTGAAAGTACAACGGCCGAAACGTTTAAATAAATATGGCGACAAAGATGAGGACAATAATCCGAATAATGTAAATAGGGTACATAATACCTCATCTCAGAAATATAGACAGATATGTTTAGTAACCCTCTACATTGAGTGGCTTTCGGGCCTTGTATTGCCGGAAACATTTAAAGAAAAGAAAAAACTGAAAATGGACTCTTTGAAAATTTGAAAATATTGAAAAGAATACAAAAGCATAAACAGGGTACTATGCAAACAAATATGAAAGTAAGAAACAGAGGAATTGATTGATTTTTTATGGCTATTTAACGTCTAATCATATTTCGAATTGTAAGAGATGTTTTAAAGTAACTGGTGTTGTCAAGCAGTCCCCCATCTAACTACGAACTGGCCTCGACATTGCTTAATTTCGGTGATCGAACGAGAAGTCGAAGAAACAAAGGAAACAAAGCACTCTGGTGATATTAGGTTTTTTTTATAGGAAGATTATGTAGCGCCAATCTAAACAACAACGATGCAGCAGTAATAACCTGGAAACAGTGAAAGTGAGCATGTAAGCAAGAAGGAAGAAATAAAAAGTCTGTTGATATTTGCATAGCTCTTTATATCACCATCATAAATTATAGCAGGAAGATTATATAGCGCCAATAAAAATAACAGGGATACCACAGTAATAGCCTAGAAACAGTGAACACGAGTATATAAGCAAGAAACAGGAAATAAAACAATGTGGTCATATTTACGTTGTTCTTTATATCACCGTCTTAAATTACAGTACGGAGATTTTATAGCGCCAGTCTAAACAACAGCGGGAATTATAGCCTGGAAACGGTGAAAACGAGCATGTAAGTAAGAAACAGAAAATAAAAAATCTGATTATGTTTGCTTCACTCTTTATGTCACCATGTTAAATTAGAGTAGCGAGATTATATAGCGCCAATCTAAACAAATGTGTATTTATGAGCCACTGCGTTTGCAGATCCCGTTCTTCTTGTCAGAGATTTCATTGTATGTTGGACAGCAAAAGAAGGAGTTCAGGTTAAAGTCGAATGGGCCTTGCGATTCTCCCCTTAATCATGCTGTGATTAAAACCAATTAAATATAGATTTATTGGACAGGCTGCATTAGATAAGAAAATAACGACGTGGAGGACGCGCGGGACTTTTGGCCCCTTTGAATTAATAATGATAATAACTCTTGTAATAATAAGATGGAGTTGGCTTTAAGGTCGATCGTGATCTTTGTGCACTGTTTCAGCTGATAAGGCGAAGGCCCCATTCCAAAGATTAAATCGTGTCCCCGTGGCCATTATTAAATGTGTAAAGCCTACTTCCCGCCTTTGACCAATCATTCATCAGTTTCTCTTCCTTCCTTCATTCATTCTTTTCTTCCTTCCTTCCTTGACGGGATTTTTGTCTTGCCTGGGTGATCCTTCCTTTCTCTCTCCCTGTCTCCCTCCCTTTCTTTCTTTCTTTCTTTCTTTCTTTCTTTCTTTCTTTCTTTCTTATTGCCATGCCTTTCCTTTTTTATTCTTTTTATTTGTCTGTTGTTTTCCACTTCACTCCCAGCTTCGCCATTTTCTACACAGTGTCGCCTTTTCTTTTTGCATTTTTTCTTCTTTTTTTTTTCTCTCTCTCTCTCTAATCGATTCAATCTAAGCAGGGCGATAATGCCACTAAAACGCATAGGACTACTGGAAGTGAAAGAAAATGAAAATATTTTAGAAGAAAGTAGAAAACCAATCTTAAACAGGAAACAAGAGATAACCCTCTACTCCTACTCAAAAGACTGATACTAAACAGAAAACAAAGGATAAGTCTCTACTCCTGTCCAATTGACCGGGAAGGAGTGTGAACAGGACGTGCTTCATGTTGTTTTTTATTTCCTCAAATACACATGCATTATTTTTTTTCTTTTTTCTTTCTTTCCTTCCTTTTTTCTCCCTTCCTTCTGTTTTTCTTTCTTGCTTTCTTTCTTTCTTTTTTCTTTCTTTCGTTCTTCCGTCTTTCTTTCGTATTTTTTCCCTCTTTCTTTCTTTCCTTCTATCTTTCTTTCTTTGTTTCTTCTGTCCTTCTTTCTTTCCATTCTTTCTTTCTTTCCATTCTTTCTTTCTTTCTCTCCTTTTTTCTTTCTTTCTGCTTTCTTGCTTCCTTCATTTTTTCTTTCTCTCCTTCCTTTTTCTTCCTTCTTTCTGTCTTTCTTTCTTTCTTTCATTCATTCGTCTTTCTTTCTTTTGACTTTCTTCTTTCCCTTTTCTTTCTTTCCATTCTTTCTTTCTTTCCATTCTTTCTTTCTTTCTTTCTTTCCATTCTTTCTTTCTTTCTTTCTTTCTTTCTTTCTTGCTTGCTTGCTTTCTTTCTTCTGTCTTTTTCTTTCTTTCTTTTTCTTTGTCTCTTTTTTCTTTCTTTCTTCTTTCATTTGTTCTTTCTTTCTTTATTTCTTTCTTTCTTTCTTTCTTTCTTTCTTTCTTTCTTTCTTTCTTTCTATAACCGTCACAATTTACATAAGCCTTTTCCTTTTTCCCTTTCGTTTATCCTACTCTTATTATTCAAATTCCCTCTTTTCGCTATCCGAAGGAAGTCGCCCTCACCGCTGTCAAGAAACGAAGAGTTGGAAACCTATAAATGATTCGTCAAAATCAGAAAATTGACTTCCCACATTGTATAATACAGCTCCAAGATTAAGCAGTTTGCTGGAGTATTGACGAGATTGCTCTCTCTTAACGCCCGCTGTAAGCCACTAGACACTTCTTGTGCTAACATGCAATAATAATAATAATAATGATGATTGACCTTATGCTACACCACATATAATTATAACAGCATCTGACCTTAACTGTTTGATGGTGTTGACATGTATTTTGGTGAATTAAAATTGGCTACAGGGAATATCAGTTTAGTAACACAGTCATGCTTGTCAATTGTCTGGCCCTCTTTTTATACACTTTTGCAAATTAATTAAAACAACCGCTTTAGTTTTCTTTCCATACGGTCACCTTTAACCCCCCTGGAATGACAGTGTGTAATCGATTTCTATATTTTTCTCAGATAAGGTCATTTTCAGTGATATGCAGTAATATGAATCGATTTTCGAGGTGTATGATGAAATTTGTTCGGCCTTGAAAAATATTGCGTCGTCACGCTCAGAGACTATTGTCTTGACTGTCGATTAGTTGTCCTACGGCCATTGTCTGTGATGGACGTTACTCCAAGGAAGCGTAAGAAAATAGTAACGCTGCACGAGCACATTGGTAAGCCTTACCAGTGAGCAAATCAAAGTACTATAGACTGGCCCGGAAACTCTCCTGATTTAAATCCAATCGAGAACCTGTTGTCAATCATGGAATGAACATACGAAGTACTAAAATGTGCACTTGGTCATGCTTCATTGGATAAATACGAAAAAAAAATAATAACGGCATTATTCGTTTTTGTTTCAATTAATTTGCACAAGGATGTAGTACTTAAGTGAATGTAAAGGATCCGATTGGATCCATTAAATTCACTTACGTGCTAATACCCTTAGGAAAGATTTGAATATTCTTCTTCTCCCACCAGCTATGGGTAAATAGCAGGACAGACTGATTTCTATAGCCTTGGGTGGCACCCAGTCTAGGAGAAGGTAACACTGAATTCAACCCAGCCTAGAGAGGGTTGGGCACCGTCAGGCTATCTTGCCCAAGAATCACCACTTCTACTGCGTCTACAGTACATGTGGTTCCCCTACAACCTCAATGGTTCCCGGGATTCATGGTCGTGATCATGATCGTACCTGGCCAAAAATAGTTGGGTAGGTTCGTTAGGAGCTGAAGTGCAGTTGATTTCCATCCATGACCGGGAATGATGGGGAAATATCCCGCTTCCTTGGATTAATGTCCGTTGCAGACAATAGCCGTAGGACAACTAATCGACAGTCAAGACAATAGTGACAGCAAACTCCTCAATCTTTATTTAGTTTGAAGGGTGAGGCAGCCAAGGCAATTTGGGATTTACGTCTCGATACACTCGGAGACCGTCTGTTCGGACTGTTACCCATCCTGGGGGTGTTTCTAACTGGTCCATTGCTGTAACGATTATATCAAAAAACTTGCATCAAAACCTTTCATCAAATAGCCCACATTTGGCTGTGAAGCATGTGCCTGATATGCAGTTATCAGAATTGGTACCATGATAAAATTATCGGATTTCCTGTATTTGTACCACGGCTTATGGCCACATCATGTTGAAAACACCACTTCCCGAAGTTAAGCAACGTCGATCCTGGTCAGTAGCTAGATGGATGACGGCTTAGGAATACCAGGTGCTGTACGCTTGGGTGTGCGGGTGGTGTAATGAAGACTTTTTTTTTAATTCTAGGCGCCAAGTTCCATTTAACGTTGCAGTCGTTATATTCACATACGCGGAAATCTACCTCTTCCCCCAACTATGGGTTAATTAGTAAGACTTGTATCACTAAACCAATATTATCCCTACTATCTAAAATATTTTCTGTCTTTAAATAACCTGAAAATGGTTGATAAGCTGTAGAAAACGAACCAATTAATCAATAATATTTGTACAACAGCGTCACTTTGTTGGCGTGCTGTTCACTCTCTCAATAATAATAATAATTCGGTAATGTAAACCCCCTAAAATATTGGAGCTTTTAGAGATCGAACTCCCTGCCTGCCCATACCATTCTCAACATCCTACTGGAGAACTACATCTCTGTTTACCTCAAGTCCGCCCTTCCTGTTTGAGTAACTTGTCCAGTATTTACATCCATACTGATATAGATGTTATATAAAATTTCAGCAATTTGTTTTTATTCGTAATATTTCATTGAACTTTTCGAAGACGTCTCTCGCCATGTCATTATAGCTTCGGATTGCGTTGTCACCTTTTTAGTCATCTGTTTTAACATTTGATTATTTCTATAAACTTTTTTTCTTCCCAACTTTTTTTCTTTCTTACATGCTTTGTTATTATTGCTTCTTTCTAGAATCTCCATTTCTTCTTAGCGTCTCTCTCTTGCTTTTTTCCTTTCTTACATACATTTTCATTATTGTTGCTTCCTATAATCTTTCTTCTCGATTTCTTTCTTTCTTTTCTATTTTTTTTTATTCTTTCCCATTATTTTTTTCTTTCCAGATCTTCTTTCTTCCTCTCTTTCTTTCTTTCTTTCTTTCTTTCTTTCTTTTATCATGATTGTTTCTTTCTTCTTTCTTTCGCTTTCTTTCTTTCTGTCTTCATTTCTGTATTTGTTCATTATTTTTTTATTGCTTGCTTGTTATCTTTACATTGCTGATTCTTGTTAGGTTCTTTTCTACATAAATGATTTTTTCATTCTTTCTTTCATTCTTTATTTCTTTCTGTTTTTTTAGCTATAGGCGATTTATAAATTGTTTTTCTTTGTTTCTTTTTAATTCAATTCATTTTTACTTATATTCAAAAATGTCTTCCTTCATTTATAACATATGTTTTGTTTTCTTTCATTCTTTCGTTTGCCGATTCGTTCATTGGGTATTTCTTTCTTTAAATGCTTTTTTGTTGCATTCCAGACACTTATATCTCTATTCAAACATCTTATTTTTAAGTCTATTTTCCTCTGCAAATAAACGTCTTTTCTTTATGTATTATTCTGCCGTTTATTTCTTTCTTTAAATTGCCTGTCTTTTCTTACTTTTTCTTTTACCATTTGTTCTTTTCCTTTTTTTTCTCTCCTTCCATCGCTCCTTCAATTTCACGTACCCTGTGGTTCGTATTTCCTTCCATCATTACACAAAAGAAATGTGCGTATCCCTTGCTGCAATAAAGAAAGAGATATCTTGAAGATCTTACCAAAGTACTTTGACCCTTTCTGTAGAGCCTTCCGGAGTTGTGAGGAAATGCAAAGAGGCTATCAGAAATTGGCCTGCCACGCCTACTCACCCACTCGTTGGCCCCCACCGTTGGAAATTACCATTAATTCATGTCTCCTCTTCAGGGTCATTGTTCTTTTCGTTTCTTTTATTCGTTATCCTTTCTTTAGCTTTGTCTTTCAAAATTCTTTCGTTCTTTCAAGATTCTTTCTTTTTTCATTTCTCTTTCTTTTTTCTTTTCTAAAAATGATTTTCTTTCTTTTACACATTTTACCCTTTTTCATCATACTCATTATCGTTTTTCTCCAAACTTTAACTTTCTTTCTTTCTTTCTTTCTTTTTTATTACGATTCATAAATTATTTTTCTTTGTAAATACTCCTTTCTTTTTTCAGTCTTGGTATAATCCTTTCTTTCCTTCTTTCTTTTCCTCTTTTATCATTATTGGTTTCTCTTGCTTTCTTTCTTTCTTTTATTGCTTTTTTATTACTGATTTTTACTATTTTTTTTCTTTTCAAATTATTTTCTTTTTAAATACTACTTTCTCTCTTTTTCTTTTTCTTTCTTTCTTTTTACTTCTATGCTTAATTGATTATTTTATATCGATATTTCTAAATTAATATGCTTTACAAATACTCTTTCTAGCATTCATTCTTGGTATCATTCTTTTCTTCTTTCTTTTCCTCTTTCATTATTGCTTCTTTCTTTCTTTCTTTCTTTCTTTCTTTCTTTCTTTCTTTCTTTCTTTCATTCCACTACTTAATTCTTCTGGCGATATTTCTTGCTTCAATATTTTCCTATTTCTTTCTTTCTTTCTTTCTTTCTTTCTTTCTTTTTCCGTCCTTAATTCTTCTATTCATCTTTCTGTCCTGTTTTCTTTCTTTCTTTCTTTCTTTCTTTCTTTCTACTACTTAATTCTTCTAACCATATTTCTTTCTTTAGTATTTTTCTATATCTTTCTTTCTTTCTTTTTCCGTCCTTAATTCTTTTTTATTCATCTTTTTCTTTCTTTCTTTCTTTTCTTTCTTTCTTTCTTTCTTTTTCCGTCCTTAATTCTTCTATTCATCTTTCTGTCCTGTTTTCTTTCTTTCTTTCTTTCTTTCTTTCTTTCTTTCTTTCTTTCTTTCTTTCTTTCTACTACTTAATTCTTCTAACCATATTTCTTTCTTTAGTATTTTTCTATATCTTTCTTTCTTTCTTTTTCCGTCCTTAATTCTTTTATTCATCTTTCTTTCTTTCTTTCTTTCTTTCTTTCTTTTTCCGTCCTTAATTCTTCTATTCTTCTTTCTGTCCTGTTTTCTTTCTTTCTTTCTTTCTTTCTTTCTTTCTACTACTTAATTCTTCTAACTATATTTCTTTCTTTAGTATTTTCCTATATCTTTCTTTCTTTCTTTCTTTCTTTTTCCGTCCTTAATTCTTTTATTCATCTTTCTTTCTTTCTTTCTTTCTTTCTTTCTTTCTTTCTTTCTTTCTTTCTTTCTCATATTCCTTTTCGTCTCCATGTTATCTTATCTCGATATTCATCTTATTTCCCCTCTTCTCATCACGCATTTTCTCTTTCTCATTTTCTCCCATTATGTCACCATTTCAAAGATACCGATCCCTGTTTTATCATCCCAGGTCAAAGAATTAACTCGATTCACACAAATTCCTCCTATTTCCGCCATTATGACGTCTTTCTTTGCCAATTCATCTCAATTGGATTGGTAATATTATTCCTATCAGTTTTATACGCGCTTCGTATTAAATGTATTCTCTTGTTTTTTTTTTCTTCTTTCTTTTCGTCTTTCTTTTCTTCTTTCTTTTCGTCTTTCTTTTCGTCTTTCCTTTCTCTATTTTCATGGCGTCTTCTCTTCATCTTATTTTATCGTTTTCTTTTCTGTAATCGTGTCTTCTTTCTTTTCATCTTTCTTTTAGCCTTTTTCATTCTTCCTCATTCCTTTTCTTTTTTTCTTTGCATCTGTTGTATTTCCTCGTCTGCATTTCTTTCGTCTCTTTCTGTCTTTTCTTTAAATCCATCTTTTATTCCTTCTTTTTTCTTCTGTCTCTCACACACGTTCTGTATTACTTTTCTTTTTTATCTTTAAGTCTTTCTTTCTTTCGTTCTTTCTTATTCTCTAGTATTTTCGTCTGACTTCTCTCTCTCTCTCTCTCTCTCGCTTTCCCCGTTTCTCTCTCTCTCTCTTGTGTTATCTTTTTTTCTTATCAATGGTATTGCCTTTCCCATTTAATTTATTCGTACTTATCTTTTTTAATGTCGTGCTGCTTCAGGACATGGGCGGCCATGTCTCTCCACAGATTCGGTTTCTTAATCATCAGTAAATTACGATGACTTCATTGGAAATGTAGTGAATTTGTTTCTGTTGCCTTCTGCTGGTTAATCTTTTTTCTGGTAGGATTAAAACATGCGTTATTCAAATGAGAAGCTTTCGGCTTTAATAAACTAATAATTTTATGGGCAGAAGTGTGGAGTGATTATACGTATACATTGTTTTCCTTTGCTAGTTTCAAGTGCCGCGTCTTTAGGCGACTACAGTTTTCATGTTTTTTTCTTTGCAATTAATCCTTCCAAATTCAAAAAGTGAAATCGCTCAGAAGACGCTGGATATTTAATGTTAAAATTAAATCTGCAGGACATAAAAATGAGGCTTCATGAAGTAATGCCTCCGATTCTTTGTCTTCAAGCTTTTTCGGAGTGTTCTTTATCTTCAGTTATCAAAATCAGTATTTTTGAAGCGTCTAAACCAATCTCTGCATGTTCTTTCCGACAGAACAGGGTCGCCATAAGTCTCAACAAGAAATCCGGGCGCTTCGGCTGCTGATTTCTTTTGAATAAAGTAGTGCAGTAAAATTCTTCGCAAATATACTTTATTTGGCACGAAATTCGACATGTTTAACGCTTTGAAAAACAAAGTTGTTTACACTTTGATGAAATGACATGTACTGAATTTCAAGCTTGCTTATAGTACTTACTTATAGATGCATTACCATATGAAACTACACAGAGAGAGAGTTCAGGTAACGCCATCTGTCAGAAGACAGCAAGAACTTATTCAAGGTCGTAATACAGAGTGCGAGTGCTATTTGAGGACATTTTAGTATGTTAAATAAACAGCAATATCTTAGCAAACAATGTATATATTTAATTCAAATTGACACAAATATCTTTCATGATACTTCTTTATTTAATTGTTCTATGAAACCACCTTTGGCATCAATGACTGCTTCTATTCGGGCTCGAAACCGTCTACAAGCTGCAATTAATTAGTCCCTATTCATTTTGGACATCACCTGGACAATGGCGGCCTTCATTGCAGCTATGGTACTATGAGGATGTCGATTAGTCTCCCTTTCAACTACGCTCCACACGTAATAGTCAATAGGATTTAAATCTGGCGTGTTAGGGGGCCACATGTTGGGCGTCACATAATCGTAAAAATTCTTTGATAACTAATCTTGGGTTACAATAGCTTTGTGAGAAGGTGCAGTGTCTTGTTGAAAGACATATGACCTTCCATTTCATACTTTATTTATCCAGGGCTTGACAACCGTTTTAAGAACATTAATGTATCCAGCAGCATTGACCCTAAGACCTTGTGGAAAAATGTAAGGTGGCATGACATGACCTTCATTGCTCACAATCCCATCACAGTAGCTGGATATTTGGTGTGCATCACCCTGGGTACGTCTGTTTGTTTGCTGATCTTGGTCAAAGACCTCTTCGTCAGAGAAAAACCAAAGCATGCCACGTTCGTGGGGATTTTTCACTTTGTTCAACAACCGTTTTGAACGCATGAGACGGTTTTCCTGTGTCTTCGCCGATTTGAATTGGCCTTTCCTCATTACATATGACTTATATCAAATGTCCTGATGTACCACGGTTCTGAAACAAAGAAACAGTAGTCATATTCAGCACCACGGGAAGCTGCCGGGAAATCTGACTCTGTTTTTTTTTAACATTTTCATTTTAGTTTTATATTGAGGATGATTACACTTTTCAATTACTCACTCATATGAAAGGTCATTGCAGTACAACTAACGAATGTCATATATGAACAGCAAAACAGTGAAATAAAATACGTATGACAACCCCACAATCATAATGTGGCGATTAGCTGTGATGAAACTACCCCTAGGAATATAATCCGATTCAAAGGCCTCTCGTTCTCCATCTCAAATTGGTCGGTGAATGTTTATACTCACAAATGCTATATAGAACAGTGCTACTATAAGTGTGGAACGTGTACCGGTGCTGGGACGCGAGCCATCGTCTACCGGTACACGAAGTGTTTCCAGGAAACAAAGAAACATTAGTCACATTCCACGCCACGGTAGACTGTCGGAATATCTGACTCAGTTTTTTTTTTTTTTAGCATTTTCATTTTAGTTTTATATTGAGGATGATTACACTTTTCAATTACTCACTCATATGAAACGCTATTGCAATACAACTAACGAATGCGATGAACAACAAAACAGTGAAATAAAATACGTATGACAACACGATCTTGATGATGTGGCGTGTAACTATGTGCAAACCACGCATAGGAAAATCAAAAGGTCCTTTTCAATGGCATATATTTATACAAAATCAATATAATATAAAATCTGATGCAACTTTTATTATATTACATATATTTTTCTGGTATAAATGAATAATACTACGAATATTAAAATAATATTTTCTTGGATCATTATTATATAATTATATGGCACAAATATGGGAAGACTTGTTACATCAATAATGTTTGGCCTGAGAATGAATAAGACATCATGTACTCCTGTTTAGTATAGATAGCCTTAAAATGATCCTGAAATAAATCATATGTTAGAAAAACAAATTTGGTAGGTGCCCAGCTGATTGGAAAGCTTCGTCCGCCAGTCCCTCGGAAAAAAAATCTGCCGGTACGCCATATCAAATAGTTTGATAATCACTGCTATAGAATGTTTAAATGTCTCTAGGGATTGGTTCAACCTTTTTAATTGAATTATTTTTTCTCCCCTATTTAGATTATTCGGACAATTGTCCTCATCTTTGTCGCCATATTTATAACAATGTTTCTTTGTCGCCATATTTATAACAACGTCCGTTGTACGCTCCGGCCTTCTTCAGGTGGTTGGAATGTCGAACTGAACCCTTTATTTCGCTCACTGGGATAGACTGTCCTAGTTCCACATGCCATGCCTAATGGATGTCAGTTATCAGTTATCTCCTGCTTAATTCCCCTCTCCAAGTTCTCAAAGGCACATGGCACAGTGGATAAAGGCGTTAGTTAGATTCAGTGACAGGACCCAAAGACTGTGAGTTCAATACCCGGGTAAGGCAGTGGAGAATTTGGAGAGGGGAATTAACACTGGTTAACACTTTCTATCCTAGACCTAGCTAATCAGATTCACGAATTATTCATTCATTACAATTTTGCTCATTCACCACCATTTTGGGACATATCACTATCAAATGATAACGCGTAACTTGGATCTTTCAAAAATTACATTTATATTTCACTCCTGATTTCGCTGATAACACCTGTTAAGGTGTGGCCCCGACCAATATCCTAGTCCGAAACGTGGAAGCTACACTCTCGTCTGTTGATGACTGAGAGACTGTCCGCTCCTGCCAAGATATTATTATCTATGTAGCGATCTATTTGTTGGTTTTTCTTTGCGCGCGAACGTATCAGGCGCAGTTAGGGCGACATCTCTCAGACCACCACAGACAACGAATGAATTGCAGATCTCTTCATCTTTAGCTAAAGTTGCAAGTGGCGTCGTTCACCTGGCGTGAAATTATCTGCACAGTGGATCCCGGTATATTACTAAAGTATTTTATAAGCAGACTGTAGATGTATGCAGGAAGTTCAATACTCGGTTAAGGCAGTGGAGAACTTGGAGAGGTTGTCAGTGATATCAATTCTCTGGTAGATGCAGGGCAACTTTCGTTTCCGGTGTGTTTTTTCGTATTTGTTGTTGTGTCTGAATGAGTGTGTGTTTGTGTGAGTGCTTGGGATGAATGAATGTTATATATCATTATAGTCCCACATTGATTTCGTCCACTTAACTGATGTTTCTGCCACATATAAGGATTGTCGGTGGGGAGTATTAGTAACGTTATTTTGCTTAGTTTCTTGTAAATAGATTTGTACTCATATTGTAAATACTCATTGAGGCTAGTTTTTTAAATTGTTGCTTTATTCCCCTCCCCACAATAAACTGTACATATGGGGACTAGATAGGACCTTCATAGAGACAATGAGGTATTATGGTGTATGCAGTAAGAAAGATAAGTAAGAATGTATTGCTTTGCTTTTGGGAATATTGTGGTATGTTTGAGTCAGTGCTTTTGGCTAGCTAAGTTTAAATTTAAGATAGAAGATGACCGTCCTTTTCTCCATTCCCCATTTTTGGCCTTGTGCCACATTTTCTGTATTGAAACGGAAATAAATATCGCTCTTCCCTATGGTAACTAGACTTTATGAATTTAAGCTCAGTACTTGACTAGCGACGAGCTCTCAACAATTTAAAGTTTTGACTAGATGTAACTATAATGTTCTATACTAACCGTTTCTTTTCTCGCACTTCCCACTTGTGGATCTCCCTTCCGGCTCCAGGCTTCCGAGACAATTTGATTCTGAAAAAGATTAAATGCAATGTCAATCGCTATCTACTGTTCTCCTGATTACATTTTTCTCTCTCTACTCATCACTAATGTTTCTGCTCCTAATTTCTCCAGAAACGGTAACCCCTTTCGTGTTAATGGCTTTATTGCCTTGATTGGGGTGATGCCGATTTTTTTTAAAAAAAGAAGATATTATGAATATCTTTAAGATAGATGACTGTTCACTCTTTACAGGAAGTGTTTAAGTTTGAGGTGTTCGGGGAAAGAATGCTGTCGGAAGTCCACAATGCAATATTACTAGGATAAGAAGTTGTCTGAGTCGAATTTACTCTTTACGAGTGGAATATAAGCGAAATGAGGACGAGTCCACTCGGTGTATGCTGTCTGATGAGACCTAGTTGTGAAATTCTGGGCTATTAGAACCAAGGAATGTAGCGCGCCTTGACATCTGCCACGATAAGAACGACAGAGTAGCGAGAGATAAGCAAAGTTTCATTTGTGGTGGTAGAGTGGGGGTGGGTGGGAATTCATCACCCCTAAGGCTGCGCAAACACTTCTGAACGTTGTCAAAACCGGAAAGTGAGGATGAGCAGTTCCAGGTTACATATGCCGGCAATACTCAAGGCTTGGTCTAATCTGACTCTAAAGACCCAGTATGGTAGGTGTAAGGTACTTTCTGAATCGACGAACCGACCATTTTTCCAGTATTTAAAGAAAGCGATTATATATACAAGTTTTAGGTGAGTTTTGGAGTGGACTTGAGCTTACATACATGTTCCAGACGAGAAGCTTCATCATGGCTGCCATAAACTCAGAGTATGTTATGCGACGATGAAAGATTCTAGAGGTGTTTCCCTACTATTTAACCTTGGTTGACCCTTAATTTGTTGAATTTAATTCAAAGCGATACAATACGTAAATTAATTTGGGAACATTTTTCTCTCTTCTTACTCGAACGCTAATTTTATTTCTGTCTTTCTGGAGTCAAATTATTACAGTGTTTGATCGTATATATTCTCAATATATTTTAAATAATATCCGTTAATATTTTTCTGTCTGTGTTTAGTCGAATTGCTGAGTGTTGTGCCGAATCAAATGTCTTTTCATAATCAACTATTTTTTTATTTGGCTGATTTAAGATGTTAGTCATGCCCCAATATAACTATCTAGTCTTCAATCGGGCAATATGAACTTTATAGACACTATGCTCAGAATGATAAATCGTAGAGCCGAGTTCAAATTCCAGTCGGGTTCGTTACATTCGTTTACGAGTAAATACCATTGGTAAAGGTATAAATCAATCCTCTTCCCGTCTATGGGTTAAAAAGTAGTACGTATATCTGAAAAAAATCCCTGTTATCATCAGAAAGTTGTTAATGCAATATAGAAATAGAAGGTTAGTCTTATTATCAAAATACGATCGTCTTAAAAAAAAAAAAAACACAAACGGTTGATAATCCGTAAAAACCAAAACATTCACTTAATCGTTACAAAGGCTATAAACAAAAATATCGATATACACCCGACCATATATAAAACAATATTCTCCGACAATCGATAAACAGCCCATCATTAGTTTAAACTTTTTGTGTTTATTTAAATTAGTCTTGTAAGCCGGGATTCAGCATTGGCGACCACAATCTTGACAGCGTATGATACAGAGATGACACAGTATTGATAGTAGACATGGAAAAGAAATTACAAAACTTCATACGAAGGAGAGCTAGAAGAAGAGACTAAGCATAAACTACAAAAAGATAGAATACATGATCATCAGTAAAAGCATGAGCCTGAAATGCGATTTGCCAGTCGGGGACACTAAAATCAAGCAGAAGCGGAAACTTAAATATCTTGGAAGTGTTTAGACGGAGGACGGTAAGTACGACGCTGAGATCCGAAGACGTATTGGGATGGCCAAGGACGCATTCCAAAAGCTAGGCAGGAGGATTTCTTTGGTAACAAAGAAAAGAGTACTGAGCTGCTACGTGACATCTGTCGTCCTTTACGA
>CAHIKZ030004724.1:1612500-1732500 GCA_903632075.3 Acanthosepion pharaonis | reverse complement strand
TTGTTTTTTTGTATGAATGATTCATGTAAAATTGCACCTATAATTGAAATATATATATATATATATATATATATATATATATATATATATATATATATATATATTGTGTATATTTAGGCAGCAATTTTTCATTAATGCATGTTAAATTAAATAATAAGTCTTGTCTATTTATTTTAAGTAAGTTCTTTTCATAAATACAGGGTGTTACAGCAAAATCCGACACTTGACAAAAAGAAAACAAAATAGGCAATAAAAACAGAAGTTGTATATGCAGAGACCCGACGGTTTGTTTAGCAACAGTTAGAGTTACATACTACATTATTTTTCAATGTAACCGCCGCCGGCAGCGACGACCATCTCAAGGCGGGCGCGAAATGAGTCACACGCTTTGGCGACCATGTCCTTGTACATAGCGGCGAACGCCTCCACGATGGCAGCCTTCAGAGAGTCGACCCTGTTGTGGGCGTCCTTGTTGGTCTTGGCCTCGATTACGCCCCAGGAGAAATAGTCAAGGGGTTTCAGTCGGGTGAGGAGGGCGTCCACATGTCCGGCGACCAGTGGTGAGGAACGTTGAGCAGCCACGCCTAGGTCATCTTGGCCTTGCGTACAGGGGCGGAGTCCTGCTGGAAGACGTAGGGGCGTGCGGTGGCAATCTCGTCCATCCAGGGCTTCACCACTCTCCTCAGCACCTCCTGGTAGATCTCAGTGGTGATTCTCAGACCCTTTCGAAAGTAGAATGGAGGCATGACGCCCCCTCGCAGGAGATGACGCCAAGAACCGTGACAGAGGAGGGAAACTTCGTATGCTTCACGACGGGAAACTCCTCGATGTCTTTGCAGATCCACCTGTCGCTCTGCCTGTTGCGATCTTGACGTAGCTCTGGCTTCCATCATTGTAGACTCTCTTCTTAACGGCGGCGACGAACTTGTCGGTCCTAATGACCGAAGAACCAAAGTTGTGGGACATTCGTTTGGCAGTAAATTCGTCCTTGTTCCCACACGCCTTCCACTTCCTCCAAATGGTCCTCTTGAACCCAAACCAGGCCATCACTTCCACAGGCTTCTTCTTTTGTCAAGTGTCAGATTTTATATATATATATATATATATATATATATATAATATATATATATATATATTTATATATATATATATATATATATATATATATATATATATATATATATATATATCTATATATATATATATATATCAATATATATATATATATATATATATATATATATATATATATCAATATATATATATATATATATATATATATATATATATATATATATATATATATATATATATATATATATAATCAATTTAGCCTAAGAACAGCGGTAATTTTATAATGATGCAAGTGGGCTTTTGGGAGTGAAAGTGTATAAGAAAGTACTGGAAACCCACGCCTAAACTAGAAATAAACCTCTACTCCTGTTCAAAAGAGTGAGAAGAGTTTCTGTACTGAACCATTATATATAATATAAATAGTTTATAAATCACCAAATTCATATACTGATGTCCTCAAGTCCCAGTGGATGAAAGCGTTGGTTTTGATCCAGTGAGTTGATCCAAAGAGGTGAGAGTTCAATAACTTGGGGAGTTGAGCTAAAGGGAGATAACTGAGAAGTTTCACGTGCCATGCCTCAGGAATGTGAACCTGTGGACGAAATAAAGGGTTGATTTCGAAATCAGAAGCCCAGAGCATGAAATGGCTGAAGAGCGCAACGGCCGAAACGTCGTGAATATAGCAATAAAGATGAGGACAACTGCCTGGACAATGTAAATAGTGTAAATAATTAAAATACCTCATCTTAGAAATATAGATAGATCCTGACGAGGGCCGGAGCGTATAATGGTACAAACGTCGTGAATATGGCAACAAAAAGGAGGATAGCAGTCCGAACTATGTACACTGTGTAAATGATTACAATATCTCATCTCAGAAGGATGGACAGATCCTGAAGAAGGCGCGAGCGTACAACAGCCTAAACGTCGTAATTATAGCAATAAAGATGAGGACAACAGTCCGAACAATGTGACTAGTGTAAATAATTAAAATACCTCGTCTCAAAAATATAGACAGATCCTGAAGAAGGCCGGGGCGTACAACGGCAGAATCGTTGTGAATATGGCAACAAAGATGAGGACAACAGTTTGAACAAAGTAAATAGTGTCAATAATTAAATTACGTTATTAAGGATTTTTCTTAATTTACCTTAAATTTTAGTTGGCCTTAATTTAAAAATGTTGAAAAACTATTGTCATTTGTATTTTTGTTTATAAATATTGTAACATAAAATCCTTATATTTGTCCTTATAAAGTTCATTATAGGACGAAATACGTCTACAAAGTTAAGTTTTACTTTTGTCTTTATATATGTATATACGAAGGTAAGTCAAATATCCGTGCTTTCGCCATAACAAATATTTTGTGAAACTGCCTTCTACATATGCATGCTTATAACTTGGTGCTATTGTGATCACGTGATCGAAATTTGAGTTTGATAGCGCCAGTTTTGTTGCTGTTGTTGTATTGTAAGTATGACGGCTACGCTAGCTCTGTGCACCAAGGAAGAAAAAAGAGCAGTTGGAAGGTGTGCCAAGGGCTGAAATTCATCGGGGGCTTTTAACAGTCCGGTGATAGTGCAACTTCCGCGTAGAAGCGCGTATGAGTGGATCGAGAAGTTTAAAAGTGGCCGCACGAAAAAAGAGCAGGACGCCCTTCAAAAGCCTCTACTGCCGAGAAGATTCATTAAGATCGGGTCAAGATCTGGTTCAACGTCATAGTGTCCATTCTGGATGATGCACGGAGAAGTTGCTTGACTCGTTAGGGCAGTCCAGAAACGAAGGCACACGTCATCCATCGTTCAGGCAGTTGGCCGCCAAACAACAAAGCCAGCCGTTTCAAAACTGCTAAAAATTCGTCTACGGTTTCTCCTGGCCGAAATCGTCGTGACATAAATTGATCATACGCAGTGAATGAATCCAACGCATATGCAGGACTTGCTTAATCTACTCTGCATCTGACCTCTGCTCCTTTGTCAGCTGCCAATATACAGAAAGAACCCCGGCTCGCAAGCGAAGTGGCAGTATCCGCTCGGCTTTCTTCATCTCGCAGAGTTCACAAACCAACTCCACATTTTTCAATCCATTCTATAATTGTTAGATCGGTAGCAGCCTCACTGAATTCAGGTTTCAGCCTAATATCGAAACGACGATTGGGAGGGAAGCCGAAATAGCTTGTAGCTTAAATGAGTCTCTATTCCTCGGGCGTCGCTCGTACAAGTCAAGATACCGCTGGTTAAATCCGCCGTTCTTCCTTTCCGCACACTTCAAAACGTAAATTCTCCTTCAACTCCACCCCTTGCAAAGAATCTCCTACCACTAGAACATCGTTCTACTACCAACGAGCTGACTGGGACGCGTTCCGTGATTTCGACCGCGATGTCCCCTGGGATGGTGTCTTTACGCTCACCGTCCAAGAATGTGCTTCTGGGGTCTCATCCTGGGTTAAAGCTGGAATCGACGCTTTCATCCCCCTCAAGGAAATAGAGGGTGAATACGCGCTGCTCCCCTTGGTTTTCCGCTGCTTGTTCAGTCGCCATTGCCCATAGGAACCACTTCTTTCACCTATTTCGTAGCGACATGTCGGACTGCAATAGACGACTCTTTGCCTCCGCCCGTAACGAGTGTAAGCGTATCCTCAACGATGCTAAATCACTATTTGTTGCTCGGATGAAGGAGCGTATTGCATCTCGCAAATTTGTCTCCAAAGATTATTGGCGTCTCTGAACAATTGCAAACCCTCTATGCCTCCTTTGTTCAACCAGTTCGAAGTCCAGATCTCCTCTGCCGACAAGGCTGAATGCTTTGCTCGGAAATTTTCATTCAACTCACCACTCGACTCTTACGGTGTACCCATACCCAAATTCCCTCTTAGAACTGAGGTCCTATTGAGTGGGTTACACATAACCCCGTCTTTGGCATTGGGCATTAGTGGCTAGTGGTGGGGATGGGATACCAGCCATTGTCTTGAAGAAATGCGCACCTGAACTGGCTAAACTATACAACTACTGCCTCAAGGAATCTTGTATTCCTGACTGCTGGAAGTCCTCTTCGATTGTTCCTGTCTTCAAGAACTCTGGCGACCACTCTGACCAGTCTAATTACCGTCCAATCAATCTCCTACCACTCTTCGGCAAAGTCTTGGAAGCCCTAATCAATACCGAAGTGGTTAACCACCTTACATCCCATGATCTGCTCTCAGACAAGCAATATGGCTTCCGCTTTGCCCGATCTACAGCTGATGTGCTTACGGCCATCACTGAAACTGTCTACCAAGCTTTTCAAAATAACGGAGAAGCTCGTGCCGTAGCCCTAGACATCTCCAAAGCGTTTGATAGGGTTTAGCATGCCGGCCTTCTTCGCAAGCTCCAGGGTTATGGTATTACGGGTCGACTGTTTGACCTAATACAATCATTCCTCTCAAACCGTGAATTGAAGCTCCAGTTCCTATCTCACGAACGCAGGTGTTCCTCAAGGCTCCATCCTAGGCTCCACTCTATTCCTTATCTACATAAATGACCTTCCTGACGCCATAAATTCCCAAGTTTGCATCTACGCGGACGACAATATAATTTACTCCTGCCTCAAAAACAAATCTAGTGTCGCTGACAAAACTAACCTATCCGTGCATCTTGAAATGGACCTCCAGTCGGTTGTGAACTGGGGCAGGAATTGGCTGGTCAACTTTAATGCCTCAAAAACAAAACTGCTCTCTATTAATCACCACAGAGATCATTCCCTGCCCTCCATTAGAATGTCTGACGCTCAACTTCTCGAGAGCACCTCTCTGCGGCTGCTCGGTCTCACGTTGACTGCTGACCTGAGATGGAACAAATACATTGAGTCAATTGCTTCGTCCACCGCAAGGAAAGTTGGCTTCCTGTGCCGCGCCAGGAAATTTTTCTCACCGGAATCGATCTTTCAGATCTACAAATCAACAATTCGCCCTTGCATGGAGTATTGCTGCCATATAAGGTCTGGAGCCCCTTCTGTGTGCCTCGGGGTTCTTGATAAGCTCCAGAGGCGGATATGCAATATAATTGGCCCTGTTCTGGCATCTCGTCTACAGTCGCTCTCTCACAGATGCGCCGTCGCCTCTCTTTGTCTTTTTTTACAAATACTTTCATGGTAATTGCTCCGAGGAGATGCATTCGCTGGTTCCCAGACTTCATGAATTCAAGCGCCCTACAAGGCTGGCATCCCGCTCTCACCCTTTCACTGTCGAAACTCCTAAATGTAGCCGTCTCTTCTACTCCAATAGCTTCATGTCTCGCACCTCTCGCCTGTGGAACACCCTTCCCTATTACTGTTTCCCTGAGAGCTATAATCTCCAACTATTCAAATGTAATGTCAATCGACATCTCCAGTTGCCTTGATCTATCCACTATCCTTCTCCTCAACCTTTCCTCTATCACTCCTATCTGATCTTGCTCCAAATCTTCTGTAACCCCTTGCGTCATAGGGCCTTACTTGGGGTGAAAGGCTTAATATATATATATATATATATATATATATATATATATATAGAGAGAGAGAGAGAGAGAGAGAGAGAGAGAGTTAGATACACATGCATGTATGCCTGTTTTTCAGTCTCGCATTACATTTGACATAAAATGTCTCAATTTTGTCTTTCGCTTGTCTCTCGTTGCATAATGCAATTTCAATGATCAATTTATTGATCAAATAGCGACTTCTGACAATCATAAACGATCAGCTCAATCCCTTGACCATGACGACGGAGCCAAACACTTTTTCTAAGCCCCAAATAGAAGATTATTGTGACTGTCTGGTCGTCCGCCATTGGCGTTATCCATTGCAGCTTTCTGGAATATAACCAGAGCATCACTGCCAGCAACTGGATAAAATGCCCGTTCAGTTCAACAAAATGTGACTGTCACTGGTTAAACGACGTGTTCAAATTCTGCTTCGTGACAATGCTGACAGGATGATACAGTAGAAGCTTGTCGACTTGTGATACGAAACTTTGTCACATCCACCATATTCCCCTATATATTCATCGCTTATTGACTATTACTTCTTCAAGCATCGTGACAAGATTTTAGACCGAAAGACATTCTCCTGCAAAGAAGTAGCAAGGACTGCATACATTTCTTGGTTTCCAGAACTTTATAGTTTTATTGTAAAGGTATTAATAAACTTGTAACTCTATATAGATGCCACCATTAACTTATTCTAATTGATTTAAACACTGTTGAATTACTAATCCACCCTAAAATTATATCTCATCCTAAACATCATTCTCTTCAGTGCGAAAAGAATTAAGTTTTTAAAAAATAACTACATTGTTATTTATTCTAAAGCATTTTAACTATGCAACACTCTCATCTTTCCACAAATTTTTGTCAATTTATTACGGCAACTGATACCATTATCTCGACAATTTTGTCAGACCTAGTTTCAATTCAATATAAACGAAATTTTTATTAAAGTGATCAATCATTTTCAAAAAAATTGTGACATTGTAAACTTACAGCTGTTGATTCATCTTATGTTTCTTCAAACCACAAACTGTTTTGACAGCTATCTTCAAACCTTTCGTATATACTAGAAGACACACCACACACATATACACACACACACACACACACACACATACATATATATATATATATATATATATATATATATATATATATATATATATATATATATTTAATTAAAGACAGCAGAAAAGGTACTACGATTAAGCTTTTATTTAATTTTTTTTAGTGTTTTCTCTTAAACGTTCTCATTCCGTTAAAATTCCGAGCGCTTTCAAATATACTTTTAGACATTATCAAGGATGATTTTATTTTTTATTTTTAATTGAGTGCATATGTTGTGTGTATGCTTCTAGAGTTATAGAGATGCTTTATTTTCTGAACACAGCATAGTTTGGCCGTGTTCGTAGTTAATATTATTAAGTGATTTTTTTTCTTTTTAATTATTAAGGCTTCCATTATTTTAAATCTTTTTTAACGTGTGGAAGAGGTTATTATATGTGTATTGAATGTCGTCTTTAATGAAACATATACTATTGAAGGCTAAATGCACAATATATATATATATATATATATATATATATATATATATATATATATATATATATATATATATATGTGTGAATGTGTGTATTTGTATTTATGTATATATATGCATATATATGTACATATATTCATGTATATATATATTGATAGATATAAATATATTTATAAATTCATATATAAATATATCATATATATATATATATCTGCGAAGACAATATTAAACAAAGAAATAAGAGGGAAATCTTTTATGCCAATATGTGTCGTTCCTCAAAGAGCTTTATCAAGGAAGTATAGAAATTTTAATTGGTAATCTGTATTTAGATAAGGAAATAAGGGAACAAAATTAATTTATTCGTTAAAATTTTAGAGAACACTCTAAATATTTCAAAAGTTAAAAATTTTAAGTTAAGTTTACGATAAATTATAGTGGAATATAATTGTTGTTATGACATTAATATTTATTTATTTATTTTTATATATTTTAACTTAATTTGTCTATTTATTTATTTTTATTTTTGTATTTATTTTTAAAAGACATGAGTTAACTGAATTCTTTCCAATTTTTTAATGTCCATACATAAATACACTGCCTTGTAATAGGAATATTTCTTTTATATATATATATATATATATATATATATATATATATATATATATATTATATTTATATATATATATATATATATATATATATATATATATATATATATATATATATATATAGATATATATATATAGATAGATAGATAGATAGATAGATAGATAGTCAATCCGTTGGTATATAGTCAGGGTGGATCCTAGTAATATTAATTATTAAAATTGATCCATAGAGAGCACGATGATTTTATTTTAACAGAGCATATGTATTTTTACAGCAAAAAAAAATTACTTCAACATAGAAATAATCTATTTGAAGCCGTTCTGTACGTGGCTCTCATCACTGGGGGTCAGCATAGCCGCGTAAAGAACGGCTTGGAATAGACTATCTCTATGTTGAGGTAATTTTTCTTGCTGTAATATATATATATATATATATATCCAGAATATATATTTAAAAATAATATATAATACATGTGTGTGTGTATATATATATATGAGGTATTATGTACAGTATTTACATTAGTCGGATTATTGTCCTCATCTTTGTCACACCGTTTCGGCCGTTGTACGCTCCGGCCTTCTTCAGGTGGTTGGAATTTCGAACTGAACCATTTATTTCAATCACTGTCAGTGGATGTCAGTTACTAATTTTCCCTCTGAAAGTTCTCCACTGCCTTACCCAGGTATTGAACTCACCTTTTTTGGGTCTGTCACTGGATCTAACCAACGCCTTTATCCACTGTGCCATGTGTCCTTGAGGACATCCGGGTAGGAACTTCTGAGTATTATAAACCTAATGTTTTCATCATCATTTTTTACCAGTGCTCATATTGCAATTTTGTTATCATTGCTTTTCTCTGGCACTCCTTATTACTACTTCCCATATTGTATTTATGAAGTCTTTCACTGATCACCTGATTGAAATTCCAGCGCCCCTATTTTTGAACCTAAATTTAATATTTAAACTCGTTTCTCCAAAAAACAATGACGATTTGTTAAAAAGAATTTTGTGTTATTATTTATCATGTCAAACCGGAACTTTCAAAATGAGTGCAATACCACGGTCCCAAAATCGCTCTGCTCTACAGGACATCGTTCGCTTGCTTTTAATGCGTAAAAGGAAGAAAGAGTGAATTGTCATGAAACATTGATTAGCGTCTTATATGTCTAAATATTCGTGCGCGTCTCTGTGTGCTCCTTTACCCCATCTCAATCAGTTATATGCTATGCGTGATACACGCTTAGGCGATCATCTTTTGATACATGACTGGCGAGGCAGATTTTTTTTTTCCCGCAGTATCTTACCATTTCTTTCTGCGGTAGACCAGTTGCTATCCGAAGCTATAGAACACGATCTGCTTACCCATACGTGGGGGGAGAAGAAAAGGATTCATACCTTTCCCAAGGGTATTAGCATGTAATGGATTCGATTGGAATTCGAACTCGGCTCTCCGATTCCTCAATCCAAGTCGCTATCCATTACTCCACCGTCGAAATAATGTATCAGGTTTGGTTAATCGGAAGCTTATACTTCAGTTTCCAGGACCAATTTCTACGCATTTCTAAACTTTGAGAAGTCACGTGCATGGCGTAAGTCAGTTGATGTACCCAAGGCCAAATTATCCTTTAGACTGCAGTTTAAGGTTCCTCAATTTATTATAAAGCAATGGTTTTAATTCTCGAGACCTAATGTCTTCTAAATAGTTTCATAAACTGAAATGATATCAATACAACAAACTCATATTTATTTGACTTTGCAGGAAGCAAAGCAAGGCAAAAGAATGCTTTAGTTTGTGTCATTGTTTCAAGTAGATAATATGCTCGATTTTAATTCAGAATATTAAATCTTAGAAATTTTTAGAAAGCAGTGATTTTAATTTTCTAGATATCATAGCTCCTAAATAATTTGATAAACTTAAATGATAGTAATATGACATTGTCATTATGTATTATATATTGTGTATTATATTTTGTATTATATATTATGTATTATGTATAAAGCTGCTTATAAAAATAAAAAAAAGCTCTTGTTTGACGACTGTTTTTTTTTTTTAAATATCCGTTAATCGTTAATGTAATAAACAGTAAAAACAGACAACATCATGTATGGAAATAGATTCAACCTCAGCGTTGCGACGGCACGCTTCAAAAATTTCTTACAATTAACAATAACACATTTCTAAAAACATATTTCGGATGACATCTGTTCTTTCGTTCTCCTGTTATTACCGGGATGTAAAAAAACAAATGTATTTCCATACCTGATGATGTCTGTATGGACAGATGAAAGCTTGTAAAAAAATAGAAAAAAGACCTTTTGCAACTGGAATTTATAAACAGGTATCATAATATTCATCAACAGGTTCAGGTTAATGTAGTTTTTTGTATGAATGATTCATATAATGTAAATTGAACTGCACCACATACTTTATATATATATATATATATATATATATATATATATATATATATATATATATATATATTATCTCTCTCTCTCTATATATATATATATATATATATATATATATATATATCTATATCTGTATATATATATATATATATATATATATATATATATATAGCTACCCTCTCATACTCAGGCGGCTGAACTGAAAGACAATCATAAGCCTAAAACGACAGGAGAGTCCATCATATATATATATATATATATATATATATATATATATATATATATATATATGTATGTGTGCGTGTGTGTATATTTACATACGGCAAAAGAACCGACAAGATTTTGTCTGCTTAATTTTTATTTCATTTTTCCAATTTTACTGACATTAGATAGAATCTGTCCAAGACGCGAATCCATCACTATCGCATATAGAATACAAATAATAATTTCACCAAGTCCGTTATATCAAATTCATATTATTAAAAAGCTTAGAGGAAATCTTATATATAAAGCCCAGTGTATGTGTGTGGCTGTTTGTGCGTGTGTGTGTGTCCAAGCAAATCCTCCTAAACTCCCACTGGTCCGATTTCAATGATTCATAGCTCATTCAAAAGCTCTAGAAAAGTTAGGTACAGGGAACGATTTTCGTTGAGCTCAGATACAGGGTTGCCAGATTATACACGCAAGGGTTTACAGGGTGTGGAGGAATTAGGTACAGAAATATTAGTAATGAGCAGAAAGAGAAAAGAAAGTATTCAGGATGACATTAAATAGCGATTGGCATTGCATTTAAATTTTTATCTTTAAAAAATTCTGTTTATATCTTCAGTTTTAGTATAAGACGTATTAATTGTCATTTTGCCTAAAAAGGTATCGTTGATTAAACTACTATAAAAAATGTGTTGTTGCTTATTTTACGATAAAAATGTATCGTCATGATTTTATTATAAAATTTATTGTTGGTAACGCTACAAAAAAAAATATTGTTGGTTATTTTATGATAAATATGTATCGTCGTGATTTTAATATAAAATTTATTGTTGGTAACACTATTATAAAATGTGTTGTTGGTTATTTTACGATAAAAATGTATCATCGTGATTTTATTATAAATAAAACGTTCACTGACAAGCATGGAGACGGAAGCGAGTTCCACGTGAGAGAAAAGAAACTGTTAGCATAGAATTTACGGCTACATCTCGCCAGCTCAGCTGAGATCTCGTCGCCAGTCTCGTACTGCGCTTACCATAAGTATCATAGCGAAAAGCTGATACGAACAATTACCATGAAAGTATTTATAGGAAAGGTACAGAGTCAGAATTATGTCGGTAGGCAAGTGACTGAAACCGAGCCGCCAGATCATATATCGTGCATTGATCATAACAAATAAGATTTATGAGATTCTATAAAAAGTTTTGAAATATCTGGTCTAATTATTAACGACAAAACAGATTCTCAAAAAACTGCCTGTGTAAAAATAATGTCTGTGAATTCTCCTAACACCTGGAAGATAGCATCTAGAACATTAATAATCAAAAACGGAATTCATTTCTTACTTCAGGCACACATGCATCACGTTCTCTCGTAGAATGTCCTATCTCCTGTCGAAACTCAGCGGAATTCGTGCATATATCGACCAGCACATTTCAAACTACCAAAATACAGCTATCAATATAAGTCAAATATTAATAGATAACACCAAAATACTCGATAGCACCCAATGCAATGTGACAGCACCCACTATATATATATATATATATATATATATATATATGTGTGTGTGTGTGTGTGTGTGTGTGTGTGTGTGCAAATATATATAAAAATAGGAAGGAACTCGTTAGGTAAATAATCCGAAGTTCTTCAGTATTTTTGTTTTTTATTTTTAAAAAAACAGTGCTCGATACAAAAGTAGAGCCTAAATTATAATTATTTTTTAAAAATATGATTCGTTCGTTACATAAGAGTTTTCATGTTTCAAAAACAAGAGCCAAATGTTTTTGAAGTTTTTGGCTTTTGTTTTTTGAAACATGAGATCTCTTATGAAGCGAAGGAATCATATTTTAAATAAATATATATATATATATATATATATATATATATATATATATATATATATATATGGTGGAATAATGGTTAGCTGCTTGCATTGAGGAATCGGAGAGCCGAGTTCGAATTCAAATCGAATCCGTTAGATTCACTTACGTGATAATACCCGTGGAAAAAGGTATGAATCCTTTTTCTTCTCTCTCCATGGCTAAATAGCAGGACCCTCTATGGGTAAATAGGAAGACAGATCGGGTTCTATAGCCTTGGATGCAACTGTTCTAGGAGAAGCACAACTCTGAATTCAAAACCTGCAGAAAGTTGATTGGGGACCTGGTGCCACATAATGCAAAACCTTCATCAATATAATCAAATCTCATGGGCTGGTGTCGAGCTTTCGGTTCCTAGGAAGTGATCGGTTTGACACTCTTACGTCGAATTCAATGGGAGAAAGTCGAGTATATATATATATATATATATATATATATATATATATATATATATATATAGCAATACAAGGTAAACAATTAAATGTCGTTTGAGCCAACCCTCTTTAGTCAGAATAATACTGTTGATCCGGTGTTAGATAGGTTCTGGCTGTAGCTATTTTTTATATATAGAGACCTATATCTGCAGAAGAAGAAAATAGACTTATAGGACGTCATTTTACCTTTAGAAGAACTAAAAACAAAATAAATGGTTGTGCATATTATCATCAAGACTCTGTAAGCAAAAGAAACATTTCAGGCGTTCCTTACGTTTGATCGAGGGTATATGAGTAATTTTGTTTCTATTTGGAAACCTTTTATTTTGTTTTTAGTCGTCAGTTTATTTACAATTAAAATCTCTTTTAATCGTGTTCCAATTTTCTTTCGTCATTCGCTATTTAACAAATGTGTCATTGAATATTTTGTTCTACGCGCCAACGTTCTACTTTTGATAAAGTTTTGGCCGAAAGGGTCTCCTAATGGTAAAATGACATACTCTCTACTTAAGTGTATTATATATATATATATATATATATATATATATATATATATATATATATATATATCCTGCTGGACGCAGTCGTCAGGCCGCGAATGCTGGATATTTCCTCGGCTATTTATATATATATTGGTCAGTGATGCATTGTGGGTAATCTATTCTAGTCGTTATTTTTGCGGGAGTGGCTTGTTTGTTCAATTATTTATTTGGGTTAATTTATTTTACATGTTTTTCATTTTCAATTTGTATTATTTATTCTTTTTGTTTTTTGATGTTTTATTAACGTAGTAAAGACATTGGTGGTAGGGATTTGCTTAGGTCGCTTATTTAATCGTTTGTTTTGGTGTGGGAAGACAAAGCTATTTTTTCGTCCAATGTTTAGATTGCTTGCTGCAGTCTATTCTCTTATTTTTGGAGGGTGGACAGTTTTTATTCATTTGGATTGATTATTTTTAATTCTTTTTGCTTATTTATGCTTAATTTTATTAGTTCTAACGGTTATTTTAGCGGGGGCGATTTGTTAATTTGTTCATTTATTTATTTACTGTATTTGATTTTCGATTTTTGAGTAAAGTAGTGATGATTTTTATCGATATATAGCAGTTATAGCTAATTTTACGTCCAATTTTTGGATTGGTTTTTGTAGTCTATTCTGACTGTTATTCTGTTGGGATTGGCTTGTTAATTTCTTTATTATTATTTACTTTTTTATTATGTTGATTGTTTGTATTTGTTTTTATGTATTTTATTTTTAATTTTTATTTTCATTTATTCTATTTCGTCTATTCTAACAGGAGTGGTTTGTTAATTTGTTTATTATTTGTTTGGGTTAATTTATTTTATTGTTTTTTATATTATTTTGTTTATTTATTCGTATTATTGTTTTTCTATCATTTATTTTATTTATTCATTTCTGTCTATGATTTTCCTTTTTACTTAAAAATCGAAAACTGACATGAATAAATACAAATAAACAAATAGGTCTGATGATTTGGATCGTGATTACGATTCAAATGTTATAAATTACAACCATGGAATATTAGTATTTGAGCCTTTTATATTATATTAATATTGTATATATATATATATATATATATATATATATATACACAGAACTCCTTAGAAATTCCATCAAACAGAGATCAAGATTTGTGATTTTCTTTCCGCTTCCTAAGAGTGAGTAGGTCTGCAGTAGTCAAACATCTTTGCCATTGTCCTGCTTATTTTAAAAATAATATTGATTAGATGGACGAATTTCACCAATTTGCATGCCTATTGTTTTTTTTTTTAAAGATACTCTTTCATCGTGAAGGAAAATCTTCAGCCGAGATACCGTCGCAATTGAAAGTAGTTTGACGGAAGGCTACAATTGTGGTACATTTTACAGGACTGAACTCGATAATGACGTCCTTCGAAGTTCACTTTTCAATTTAGAGTGAGAGAATTCTAAGCTATTTCTCACATCTGACTTCCCAGCGAACTATTCTCTCAAAAGACTTCTATTAATGAATAGTTACTAGCAAGCTAGTCTTATTGCGTTTTGGTTGGGAGTTCGAACCTCGGCAAAGGATTTTTTGTTTCTGTGCAAGGAAGCTAATTTCCATGATATCTACTTTAATGAATGAAAGAAGATGATTCAAGAATGAAGGACAATATTTAAAACTAGTGTGAGAGAATAATCAGAGAAAAAGAAAGAAAGAAACGGGAGATACACCACGAAAGAAAAAGAAAGAAAGCACAAAGAATATATAGTCGAATAAAGAAGGAAAGATAGAAAGAAAAAAAGAAAAAAAAAACTTGAGGTGCATATCGAAAGCAAGAAAGTAGAATATTTGAAGAAAAAAAGTAGAATATTTGAAGAAAAAAAGTAAATATTAAAAAAAGAAAGAAAAGTGGCAGTTATAAAGAAGAAATAAATATTATTGCAATGTAGATAGAAAGAAAAACGAAAAGCTACCGTTATGGTTTGATTTATTTTGTTTAACGGCATATCAACTTCAATGGGTTATTTAATGCCGACAACATTTTTAGGATAGATTCGTATGACTAGAATATTTATTCTTTTGTTTAGATAAGTTTGGTTTATTTTGTTTAACGGCATATCAACCACAATGGGTTCTTTAAGGCCGACAACATTTATTAGGATAGATTCGTACGATTAGAATATGTATTCTTTTGTTAGATTGGTTTGGTTTATTTTGTTTTACGGCATATCAACCTCAATGGGTTATTTAATGCCGACAACATTTTTAGGATAGATTCGTACGAATAGAATATGTATTCTTTTGTTTAGATTGGTTTGGTTTATTTTGTTTTACTGCATATCAACCTCAATGGGTTACTTAATGCCGACAACATTTTTAAGATAGATTCATATGAATAGAATATGTATTCTTTTGTTTAGATTGGTTTGGTTTATTTTGTTTAACGGCTTTGCAAACTCAATGGGTTATTTAATGCCGACAACATTTTTAGGATAGATTCGTATGAATAGAATATATATTCTTTGGTTTAGATTGGTTTGGTTTATTTTTTTTACGGCATATCAACCTCAATGGGTTATTTAATGCTGACAAAAAATTTATTGCTTGTAATATTTTGTTTCGTTAAAAATCTGCTTCTGGTAATATATTTCTTTCAAAATTGTATTTTTTTTCCAAAAAGTATTGCCGGTAATAGTTAAATATTTGCCCATAGCTGGGACTTTAACAGGTGCTACCACCCCGGGTCAGGGTGGACCTGGGAACACCAGCAATTAAGAGGTGGTTCCAGGCTCCTCAAAGCCTCCTAATCATAGGCCTTGTTGCTGGACGTAGTTTAACGTCTTAACAAGGACGCGGACGTAGTTTTAACGTCTTAACCAGGAGGCGGATGTAGTTTAACGTCTTACCCAGGACGCGTATGTTGTTTAACGTCTTACCAAGGACGCAGATGTAGTTTAATGGCTTACCCAGGACGTGGACGTAGTTTAACGTCTTAACCAGGACGCGGACGTAGTTTAACGTCTTACCTAGGAAGCGGATGTAGTTTAACGTCTTACCAGGACGCTGGTGTAGTTTAATGTTTTACCAAGGACGCGGATGTAGTTTAACGTCTTAACAAGGACGCGGACGTAGTTTAACGTCTTACCCAGGATGCGGATGTAGTTTAACGTCTTACCAAGGACGCGGATGTAGTTTAACGTCTTACCAAGGACGCGGGTGTAGTTTAATGGCTTACCCAGGACGAGCTACAGTTATAAAGAAAGAATAAATAAATGTTATTGTAATAAAGAAAGAAAGAAAGAAAGAAAGAAAGAAAGAAAGAAAGAAAGAAAATCTACAGTGATAAAGAAAGAATAAATAAATGTTATTGCAATGTAGAAAGAAAGAAAGAAAGAAAGCAAGAAAGAAAAAGAAAGAAAGAAAAGCTACAGTGATAAAAAAGAATAAATAAATGCTATTAAAATGTAGAAAGAAAGAAAGAAAGAAAGAAAGAAAAGTTAGTGATAAAGAAAGAATAAATAAATGTTATTGTAATGTAGAAAGAAAGAAAAAAGAAAGAAGAGATTCGTGAGAGGTAGAAAAAAAGAAGAAAGTATTTAGAAAAACGAACGAAGGAAAAAGAAAGAGAAAATACAAACGGAAAATGAGCGAAAACGATAAAAGTGTGAGAGAGAGAGAGAGAGACAAAGAGAGAGAGAGAGAGAGAGGAAGTAGTAGTAGTAAAGAGAAAGTCAAAATGAATGATAACTTGTAATAAGCGTTACGTTTGGAGCGAACAATAACTAGACGCTCCCTTCTGGAAAGGAAAAAAAAAGAAAAAAAGAAAAAGAAAACACAGAAATGAACGGATAAAAAACTGAACGAGGAAAATGAAGAAGCGATAACAAAACTGGGTAGAAGCGTCGATAAAAAAATAAAAAAAATAAAAGGAAACAAAAAACAACAGTTTGAGAGGCGAGAAGGAATTGAAGAAAAGAGGTTGGGGTTTGTCTGATAAAGTTACCATCATTGGGTTATTGGCTTTTCTTTCTCTTTCTGTAAGCATAAAGGCTTTAATGAACTGACAGTTTTGAAGTGGTGAGATTGTGAATTTGCCAAGAACGTCTCGTTCCAATATACGCATATGTGGCATGAATGGGGGGACGGCCCTGTCAGAGGCTTTGACAAATCGCTTTCACCACGAATCACTTGCTAGCTAAATCATGACTCTAGCGGTCAAAGGTAGCTGGCGAGGCCATAACTAAGCATTTATCAACATCCTCCCACTGGCGGTTATCTGTCTTACCCCAGTTGCATTACTAAGCGGCGTGGCAACAAAATTAAAATTGTTGGAGACGGAAGAGAAGAAAGGAATTGAGAGGGAAGTAAAATGAGTAAAATGGTCGTGTAGATATAAAGAGTGAAAGAGAAAGAGAGAGAGAGAGAGGAAAAGAGAAGGAGGTAAAGTTAGAAATGCGAGAAAAGGAATAATAAAGAAAAAAATGGTGAAGAGGAGGGGGATAAATCGGGTAATAAAAAACAAAGAAGCCGGAACGAAAGAAGAGGGGTTGTATTATTAAGAGATAACTGAAAACGGCTTGCAAGAAAGAAAGATATGAAAAAAGAAAGAAGGAATGAAAGCAGAAGGGGAAAAAGAGGGAAAGAAAAAAATGAACAAAACAAAACGAAATGAAATGAAAGTAATGAATGAGAGGACATTAATAGAAGAAAAGAAATGGAATGATTGAATAACTGGGTGAACGAAGAAACGAATGAATGAATGAATGAATGAATGAAAGAATGAAAGAATGAATGAATGAGTGAGTGAATGATCAAGCTATAAAGAAATGAGAAATGAAAAAAGATAGGGAAAATTTGTATTTAAAAGAAGAAATAAAAAGGAAGAAAAAGTAAGTGAATGAATAACTATTAAAGAAAGAAAGAAAGAAAGAAAGAAAGAAAGAAAGAAAGAAAGAAAGGGAGACAGAAACAAAGGAAAAGAAGCAGATGTGAAGACGAGGAAATATATCATTAAGGGAAGATTGACAATGTTTTAAAAGAAAGAAAGAAAGAAAGAAAGGGAAATAGAAACAAAAGAAGCAGGTGTAAAGACGAGGAAATATATCATTAAGGGAAGATTGACAATGTTTTTAAAGAAAGAAAGAAAGAAAGAAAGAAAGAAAGAAAGAAAGAAAGAAAGAAAGAAAGGGAGACAGAAACAAAGGAAAAGAAGCAAGTGTGAAAACGAGGAAATATAACATTAAGGGAAGATTGACAATGTTTTGAAAGAAAGAAAGAAAGAAAGAAAGAAAGAAAGAAAGAAAGAAAGAAAGAACACATTTTAGAAGAAGGAGAGAAAGAGACAAAGAAACAATTGACACTGAAACGAAATGAAAGTAATAAATGAATTGGCATTAATATAAGAAAAGAAACGGAATGATTGAATGAGCAAGAAATACAGAAAGACGAAATGAGAAGTGAAAAAGATAGAATAAATTAATATTAAAATAATAAAGTAAAAGAAAGAAAAACTAAGTGAATAGGTGGATGGCCACTAAAGAAAGAAAGAAAGAAAGAAAGAAAGAAAGAAAGAAAGGGGATAACGAAGAAAGAAAGCAGATTGAAATAGAATGGAAAAGGATGTGAGAAACATGGAAGAAATGATTTAATTAGTGTAATAAAAGAAAAGAAATTTAAGAAAAGGATTAGAAAGAAAGAAAGAAAGAATGAATGAAAGAAGAGAACAAGATCGAAGGAAAATTAAAAGAAAAGAAAAAAAAAAACAAGTAAACAAGAAAGAAACGACCAAAGTTAAAAGAAAAACTGAAAGAAAGAACAAAAGAAAGAAGAAAGAAAAAAACTAAAATTAAATCAAATTATAGAAGGAATGAGAAAAGAAAGAAAGAACGACAAAGAAAACATCGAATAAAGTTTAATTAAAATATAGAAGGCATGAGAGAATAAAGAAAAAAAGGAACGAAGAAAAAGAAAAAAGGATAAAAAATAGAAATATAAAGATAAAAAAAAACATAAACGAAAAATATGATCGAAAAATGATGAGATTATAGAAGTTGAAGATAAAGTGAAAATGACAAAGAAGAAGAAAAACTGAATGAAAAGTTATTCATTGACAAGAGACATAATCGGGAAAGATGAAGGAGAGAGAAAGAAAAGGGTAAAGATGACAAAATGCAAATAAACCACGGCAAACAAATATTCAAAGAATAAAGAGAAAAAAAAAAGGAAAGAAAGAAATCAAATGAACATACGTATATGAGATTCAAGGGAAGTAACTCGAAGAGTTTTGAAAAGCGGTTAGGGAAATGGAATAAAATAAAGAAAAGAAAAAGACGAACAAAGGAAAGAAGCGGACTGAATAAAAGCGAAAAATTACTGAAAATACCTTTTTAAATAGTAAAAACAAATAGCAAAAAATCGTTGTAAAAGAATATGGCCAAAGGAGGCGTGTGGAAATAAATGTTTTGTGTAACGGGAAAGATAGACAGTGAAACCATGCTTATAAAAAGAAATAGAAAGATTTTACAAGAAGGAAATTAGCGAGTAATTAACAGGGTAAGATGACAAAAAATAAAACGGAAACGTTAAAATATGTGTTAGACATAGACGCAGATGATTATTCTTAATCGTTATCAGCAAAGTCCCAGACTCAACACAGTCACTTCTAACTGTCTACGGTAGACCTGAGGGGTAAAAAATGATTACCATTATTATTATTTATTTTTCTATTTTTGCTGCATGCCTATTTTATTTTTATTTAGTCATCTTTCATCTTATTTATCATCATGTTTATTGGTTTCTCGGAAGAGGGGGTTAAACCACTTAAAGATGAATAACTCAACGTATTTGTAAAGGCATCTACCGGAAACGTATCAGCGCTGACGCAATCGCGTAACATGTTTCCTGTCAAAAGAATATCAAAAACGGATGCGTGTGCACATGCATATATTAATAAACCTGTGATAATAATAATAATAATAATAATAATAATAATAATATATATATATATATATATATATATATATGATGAATGGGTTATGGAAGAAAGGTTTATTCTCACATTTGCTTTTCCTCCATTATTGTATCAATGATATAATAACATCTCGTTTCTCGGACGGAATGGTTGAAAGGAAAAGGAATGACATACATGCTTTGTTCCCAGAGAGTGTTTTATGCCGTTAAGTGATATATATATATAATATACATATATATATATATATATATATATATATATATATTTACTTGTATCGAAACGCAGGGAAACTACAACACATGTCTACGCAACAAACAGTGTGAAAAGAGTCTTACGGATAATCCTTCTCGACGGGAACTAGAAATGCTGGAGATGCATCTGTGTTCCTGGAAAAGCCATATTCAAAACTCCAGATTAAACCAAGACGGATTTCTCTGCTATGTCATTAGCTATGGCATAAACGGCAGTTGCTTGCCTCGGGAAGAGACCCGGGCAGGGACACAGGCGTGTAACTGCTCGGTTTGACTCCTAGAAACTTTCGTCACTCTATAAAGTGACGTCACAAAGTGACCCTCATGTGGCCCTCGTGAATTCATCTCAACCAAGAGGAGAAAATTCCTTTGTGTATCAATATATATATATATATATATATATATATATATATATATATATATATATATATATAAGAAAAAACCGTTAGTGGAACAAACGGACAAATTGTCTTGGCCTAAACCTATTAGCCACATATATAGACTGGAATACTGAAAAAAAAGAGAAAAAATGGCCTGAAAGCAAATTTAACTACTCAATAAGATAAGCCTAATTGCCGGGCCAAAAACGCTTATCAACGGTAAATCACTATTTACATTATTCGGACTATTGTCCTCATCTTTGTCGCCACATTTATTACAACGTTTCGGCCGTTGTACGCCCCGGCCTTCTTCAGGTCGTTGGAATGTCGGACTGGACCCTTTATTTCGCTCACTGGAGTAGACTGCTCTAGTTCCACCTGCCATGTTTAATGGATGTCAGTTATCAGTTACATTCTGTTAATTCCCCTCGCCAAATTCTCCGCTGCATCAACCGGGTATTGAATTCACACACTTTGGGTCCTGTGACTGGATATAACCAACGCCTTTATCCACTGACAAAGATGAGGACAATAGTCCGAATAATGTAATTAGTGGACATAATACCTCATCTCAGAAATATAGGCAGATACCAACGGTAAATCCTACGAATGGATGGCTCTAGTCGTAATTCAAGTTTCACGCTCACAATATATATAATATGTGGCCACTCGTATTCGGGGATACCCGTCTACTAGGGTGGCAATCCAATCCTTATTGCGCCCGCTCAGAGGCAATTGTGCTTTTTCAATACACACTGACATATAGTTTAAAGGTGTGGCATATTTATGGGATAAATGCTCAATATCAGAGATATAGCTTATGTAAATATAAATATGAAAATGAACATAGAAGTCAACACTCAGAGGAGACAGGCTGTTTGATGCTAGACGCAATCGTCAGGCTTGAAACAGCCTGTCGCTTCTGAGTGTTGACATCTATTTTCACTTTTACAGGCACACACACACACATATATATATATATATATATATATATATATATATATATATATATATATATATATATATATATTTATAAGATGTGCCATATTTATGGGTACACAATACCAGAGGCAGAGCATATCTAAGGCAAAAAAAAAGAAAAGAAAACTTACAAAAAGTCTAAATAAATTAAGTAAATAATAAACAAATTCGTCAATAACAAATGAAAACATAAATACAAGTAATTGTAATTATACTAATCAACAAAAAGTAGTTAATTAAACAATAATAAAGACTGATTAAAATTTTACTAAATAACCGCATTTGTAGCCACAATTTTTTCAACAGACTAGCCAGTAGAGTAATTTGAAAAATAAACAAATTACCGCCCTCCCGATATCCGTTGGCATAATACAATAGGTTTACTACGCATAATGTACCACTGACCACCATATGTAAATAGACGAGCCAAAAGACAACACATGGCCTGAAGATTGCGTTGAAGCATTAAACAAACTGTCGCCGACTGGTGCTGCACTTAGTGTTTAGTTTTATATTTCCATAAGCAGTGTAGACACAGAGTTCAACAATGAATGGTGACAATACGTTTCATTTTTGAAACCAAGATTAAGCCATCTGAAGCACTGTGTTTAAACATGAAATACAGGGTCTTGCCAGGACGGTTTTCTTGCAAATATAGCATACTATAACACACACACACACACACACACACACACACACACACACACACACACACACACACACACACACACACAATCAATGAAACATGCCTGAATTAAGATATGTTGCCTAAGTATACATCTCTCTCTCTCTCTATCTATATATATATATATATATATATATAGATAGATAGATAGATAGATAGATAGATAGAGAGAGAGAGAGAGAGAGAGCGTGGGGTGGGAGAAATTTATTATTATTATAATGCTCTGTAGTTTACATTGAACTATCTCTGGATGAACACTCTCCTTGTCATTATCCCTATCAGTCACAAATTGGTAATATATATATATATATATATATATATATATATATATATATATATATATATATATATATATATGTGTTGTTGTTGTGGTCTTGTTTGGGCCAGAAATAAATGCACAAAGAGAGTTAAACAAGAAATATATCAACAGAAACAGTAATACAAAACATATACAAACGAGTGTTGCAGCAAGAATGTTCAGTCCGACTGTCAGCGTTAACTGCTGGAAACTCTCCGATAATTATTTGTATAATGATACAAAATGTGGCACAAGGCCAGAATTGGGAATGGGGAAAATAACGGTCTTCATCTGTCTTGAGGTTAAACTTTGCTGGCCACAAACACTGACCCAAATATGCCACAACATTCCTTGCACCAAAACAACGCATTCTTACTTACCTTTCTTACTACATTCACCTTAATACCTCATTGTCTCTATGAAAATTCCAATTGGTCCCTATATGTACAATTCATTGTTTGTGGTATTTATTTATTTACAATATGAATATAATCTGTATTTATTTATTTACAATATGAATATAATCTATTTATATGAAACTAAACAAAATAATGTTAGTAATAAAAAAAAAAACACAATGTGGCAGAACCATTAATTAACTGGACGAAATCAATGCGGGACTATAATAATATAAAAAAAACATTTATTCGTCTCAAGCATTCACAAAGACACACACTCATACAGAAACATAACAAATACGAGAACACACCCAAGAAACGAAAGGCTCCACACATCCACCAGAGAACTTACATCACTGACCACCTAACGCTGGAGGTGATGGGGAATTAAACTAAAGAAAAATAGGGAGAGAAATAAAAAGGGCCAATGAGCATACACACCTTAGCTACGTTAACGGGGAAAGAAAGCTAAAGATACAAACATAAACTAGCCTAATTTCAGGGATGGGTTGCCAAGTTCACCCCAGGAAGAACTCTATCCTGATGCATAAACGGCATCAAAATGCCACTCTAGGTCAGCCCCTTTTACTCGACACAAACGCGTAAGATGCACTCACCTTTTGCCAAATTCTGATGAAGAGAGCTGCTGCTTTTCTGTGCTGATCTTGACTTTAAGCTGATGCTTAAAGAACAAGATCAATTGGGAAGAAGTGAACCACTCGCCATCATAGAATTCATTCTGACGCGTCGTCCAAATCACGACTGTCAGAACACCTAGCAAGCAGCGGAACACCCATTGTTCAGCCTTCGTCAGCGGCGGTGCCCCATTGCTGCAAACGGAAGAGGTCTCAAAGACAAAGAACTTTCTTTGCAGCATGCGAAGCACGAGGCCTTCCACAAACTTGCACACCGGCGCTACCACCCTGCAATGAAAGAAGGCGTGACCCAGAATCTCGACTTCCCCATCAGAGCGTCGGCAGTCTGGAGATTTCGCCAAGCCTGCTGAACAAAGTCTTTTGGTGATACCGGGAATCACCAGCCAGGTGAGTGATGCCGTTATTGAGGCATTTCAATCCTGGCGCCCACGGCTATATTGATCGAGCCTCCTGCTTCATAAGTCCGATCTCGTCAATCAGCTCATCACGAACGGACCCCTTGTCTAACACTTGATATAATGGCCTACGAGACAACACTTGGACGTTGGAGAGGTCAGTTGACGCCCATAAAAGTCGGTTTAGATCAAGACGACATTCGTGATAGAAGGAGCATTCTGCTTGGTGTAAACGGTGGGAAATCTCCTCGCTCGAGTTCACACTTCTCAGGGATGGGAAGTTCTTACGGGTGTCTTCCATCCAGAAAACACACTCCACATCCGATTCGCGTCTAGAAAGGCGATGCTAAGCATACCCAGACCGTCTTCAGATGGATGAACGCAACAGATCTCCCAAGATACCACAGCGGCCTTGCCTCTCCACAAGAAAGAGAACAAGAGCATTACTAATGTCATTAATATGGCATACAGAAGTGGAAGTACAAAGTCAGTAAAAGAGAATCGGGTATATGTGTAAAACACATAATTTCGCCCTTTCCTTCAAGGAAAGCTTCCTCCGAAATAACAGATTAACTACAATCTCGGCCTTCCCTCGCACCTCCGACCAATTCATTTCCAACTGGATATCAGGACCGAACCAGACGCCGAGTATCTTGACCGGCCCATCCGTCCAGAGGAAAGGTCCGGGAAGAGAAACTCCCATCCGCGCAACCGACCAATCCAAGAGACTTATCACGGTTGATATTGGCCCCTGTCACCATCACATAACCACTGATTTCTTTCTTGACAATCTCGGCTCTGGTCGACACCAGAACCCAAACGTCATCAGCATAGGCAAAATACCTGATCGCAGTGTTAGCACCAGGCAGGGAAATTCCGCGTAGAACCGGATTCGTCTTTAACTTGCAAAAGAAAAGTTCCAGCGCAAGAACATACAGCAAAACCAGGGGAGGGATACACAGGAAATCGCTCCGATGCTACTTAAACCAACCTAAAAAAGAAAATCAAGGCTAGCCTCGTTCACACGAACCAAGCTCGCCTCAGTCACCCACCTTTCGCTGAAATCTGTCGAAACCAACCGTTTTCTATCAGTTCTAATCTTCATCTTGAGCTGATGCTCAGAGAATCAGATTAGAACCTGATGAGAAAGACGATCACATCGCAAGACTTCCTGCATTCGCGTCGTCCAAATCACCATTCGGGCCGTGGCCAGCAACGATAGAAACATCATTCGTTTCACCCCAAAATACGGGGGCGACACAATGTCACACACGTATGCGTGATCAATGATCACGAGCTTTTCGTAAGCGATACTAGTCGTTAAATCTCCGACATGGTCTCATAAAAGGCGGACCTGAGGACAATGGTAGAAAGCGTACGAAGCCGTTTCCTCTAAGCCAAGGTTATATCGTTCATGGTCTGGCAAATCCGCCCAACCCCATATAAAGGCCTTGTCATGGAAAGAAAGCCTATTCAGAACCAGTCGCCAGGTAACCGAAAACATCGTTGTTGAGGTAGTCCGCCGCTGGCGGCCAAGACCAAATTCATCCCCCGACAAGCCGAGCCGCTCACGTAGGAGATCCTTCACGGCTACTTCCACTAGTTCATGACAGAAAACGCTCCAAGCCCCAGAAATTCACTGGACCGAGGAATGAACCTCAATGCCGATCGACACTCGTGAAGAAAAAATCCGATTCATTGAAAGTTTACAACGGCGTTCAACCCGCGAGATGGGAGCATTGATAGTGAGACAAGGGAAGGCGTCCCATTGAGACGAGTTTGTGACTCTCCAAGTGTGGCATTCCGATCCCCCCCAAAGACACGAGAGGAAGTTCAGACAAACGTTAAAGGACGAGTGGAAAGACGTATGCGGAACAGCCTCCGCCTTGCACTCCTTCCCCACCAAGTCTCGACCGCCGCGACGACCTTTACCCGTGCATCTGACCAATTTTTCTTCAACTGGAGGTCCGATCCAAACCACACTCCGAGAATGCGGACAGCACCGTCTGTCCAAGCAAATGGCCCCGGAAGATCGACACGTTCCAGGCGCCTAACCGCAAGCCGTACGACTTGATGCGGTTAATCTTGGCCCCTGTCACCTTTTCGTACCGTTCTAGCGACTTCAGTACCACCTCAATATCTGTGTGGGACGACACAAATGTAGATACGTCATCGGCATACGAGGAAACCCTGACACGAGCCCCACCAGGGACAGCGGTTTCACGTAAGGCCGGACTGCACACCCTGTCCCTCAGCCGGCAAAGGAGAGACTCCAACGCCAAAGCGTAAAGTGAACAGCCCTGACGAACCGACTGAGACAGCACCAAAGCTCCCGACAATAACACACACACACACACACACACACACACACACACACACACACACACACATATATATATATATATATATTAAAAATAAATATTTGCTTTTATCTCATCGGTACCACAACTCTGAGGAAATAATGTGTATTTATTAGTTATATAAATTATAGTTCTCTTATACATCAAACATTACGTTGTTTCATTAGCATCAGCACTATTTATCCCCTGTATATATATATATATATATATATATATATATATATATATATATATATATATATATATATGCAGCGAGCAATGGGTAAATTGTCACTGATTTCATAATTTTAGTTTCGTGCATGCGCGTTGTTTGTTTTTTGATGTTGTCGACTGCACAGTATAGCCGGTTCAGTTCGGCACCATCTGGGAGAAAAAGAGCACCATGACGCAATTCACTCCGTCAGAAATTTAGAAATGGCATGCTGTACTGCTTGGCATTCGCGCCGGAAGCTCCAATACGAACATTTCACTGTGTTTGGATGTCAATCTTAGGACTGCAAAGGATTCAGAAAGAGTTAGATGATATAGCCAGTCAACATCATGGTGTTTTGAAAGATCACTAATGATGGCGACGTTATGCCTCCATTCATCTTCCCACAGTGCCTCAGACTCAACATGGAGGTCTACATAAAGTGCTTTGAGAAAGGCTGTGCTGTCCTGGATCAAGAGGTTGTCTGCAGGAATCTACCCTATGCCATACAGGCCGGAGAACCAATTCAGGACTCTCAGACAATTTCTGTGACTACATTCAGCCATTACACCTGGCCACCTAACATCCCACACTGCAACTCCACCTTGATCATTATGTCTGGATCGAGAGACCAACAAAACACCATGTAACACCAATGATGAACTGAAGGCAAGGATCATGTCAGCATTCACCAACTTTTCACCAAGGAGACCGCCCAGAAGAAATGCAATTTTTTTCGAAGTCGTTTGGAGGCTCTTGTTGAAAACAATGGCGATTATATTGAATAAATTTACTTCTTAGTATTTCAAGCTACATTTCTGTAATATTGGTAAATATATCTGTTAAAATATTGGTAAATATATCAGTTAAAATGGGATGTCAGTGTTATTTTATTTTTTGGTATGCTATATATATACAAAACATGCTCAATACAAATTTAAAGACCATAAATATTATAAATTAACTGATTTAAAATATGTTTTTTTTCGCTACACAAGAATTACCATGTTTCAAAAATCCCAACTAAAAACTTCAAATTTAATTATATAAATTCGTCCCTATCAAAATATTTCTGGCACTTAATAGAAATTGATAAAACACCTAAAGTAAAATAGAAATTAATAAGAAATGCTAGAATATGTAGGTCATTAAATGACCCATGTCCTTTGTGCATACATGAGAAATTATATATTACTAAGTTTATAAAAAATAAAAAATTACTGAATCAAAATTTTCCTTAAATAATATTTAAATATAATCTAATAAATTAAAAAAAAAATGAAAATGGGAGCTGGTAATATACATACTTATATTTGATATGTAATAATAATTTTTAAATAATTTAAGTAATTCTATTATATTTATTTGCTTTAAAAAGAAATACAGTCTATTAGTAATTAAAAGTAAAAATATTTTTAAATTGTAGTTCAATATAACGTATTCTAACCCAAACACCCCTTTTAGAAAGAATTTTTATCTATACATGTAAGAATTTAACGGAAAAAAGGCCGAAAACCTTTTTCTCGTTGATAAAAAATAAACTCAAACGACATGCGTTGAACGGATGTCAAAATTCGTTGAAAAACGCACCCCTACCCTACCTAGACTTACCCTCTTTTTAAACGTAACTCATAATTGATAAAAGGGAACACGCTACCGCCCCTGTCTAAACGATTGGATTTCTCTGTATCCTTGGAAACAAAAAATGATGAATTTTATGTGCGTTTAAAACCCAGTAAATTTAAAAATAAGATATTCCAATATTCGCTTGAGGATGAAACAGATCCAATGCTTTTAATTTAATTATATAATTAAATTTGAAGTTTTTAGCTTCGGTTTTTGAAACATGGTAATTCTTGTGTAGCGAAGAAACCATATTTTTAAATCAGTTAATTTATAATATTTATGCTCTGTAAATTTCTATTGCGCATTGTTTTGTAAAAATAAGAAAAAAATTACCAAGAACACCGGATTATATATAATAGGAGCAAAAGATGTATAAATTTATATATAGACCAGAACAATTTTAGGAAAGTCAATGAAAGTGGGAAAACATTTTCTTGTGACGTCCTCGAGGACTTCATCGGATTAAAGTGAGGTTTGATTTAATGTAACTACATGAAGACGAATGATTGTTGAAATTTTAAAATTTAATTACTTTTTTTTTTAATTGTGTGTTTTGGGTATATAATATAGACAATTTTATTTAGCCTCTTTTTCATTTTTTTTTACGCTTTTATCAATTTTGTTATTAAGTATCTCACTTTGTGATAATAGAATAACTGATAAGAAAGGAGAAACGTTGCAAGAAAATTGACGCCATTTTACTGTGTATGATTACAGTGATTAAAGCACTTTCTATACTCTTTCCCCTTTTAATTAAATCATCATCTTTTTAGAATCTAGAACAAGATGCCCTTCTGAATCCGTCTCAATCTTGGATATTGAAAGGAAATTTAGGTGAGCATTGTACAATATGAGCTTATCAACGTTCTCTATGCCATGACATGAGAGTATTTTTAAACACTTTTTACTTATTCATTTTGTTCTGTCAAAGATGTTGGTTTCGAACAGAACTTCAGGCTGTCATTATTTGCTTTTCCCTATACACCATAATCTTGCCGCCCTCATTTTCCTCGAAGTTATCTATTGTCCTGAAGACAAAATTGAGCAGGATAACAAACCCACTGATACTGATCTTCACATCGATTGTGATGACGTCGTGAAAAAGGACTCGACATAATGTAAATATCGCCTGGAGATGAAACGTCAATCAGAAAATAAGCGAAATCAGCAAATTATCCGATAAAGCATGTAAAAATGTAACTGCGTGAGTAGGAATGACTGCCCACCGAGAAATATGCAAACGATTAGGATTTCACGAATAGTATATACAAAAAGCATAATAACAAAAAAAGTTATGTTTTGAGGGATTTTAAATTTTCAAACGGATAATTCAATTGAAACGAGGTTTAGTTATAGTAATGAAAGAAATAAATATATGACATATACTGCTGGAGACTGCTCCAGGAAGCCATAACGTGATAGACAGTAAACTCATTGGACAAGTTTATAGAGAACTGAAGATAATTCTGGAATAGCTAAGTTACAGATGGAGCCAATTTTATTGGTAAGCTTAGAACAGTCCCGAAAAATCTCTTAAAAGTCGTAGAAAAAAATGTGCATTCGATTATATGCTGAACTCCTCAGTATGACAACATGACTAAAATATCCTTGAATATTTAGGTGAATGCTTGAGTTATTGAGAAAGAAACAAGTTTGCACGGAATTGAAAATAAGACCAATAAAAGTAATATCTATCTATCTATCTATCTATCTATAGCCTTTTGATTTCAATCTATCACAATTTCTTCTAACATGTATGTATCTATGCCAGTGCAAAGGTCAGTGTAAGGGTCTCGTGCCTACCCTTTCTATTATACACCCACTCTACAACATGTCAATTTTCATAAGGTAACATCCATAAAAAATGTAAATGTTATTGCAACCTCAAAATGTACAATAATGTTTCAATATTGCTGAACGATTCAACTCGGAAAATTGAAAATAAATACACTGTATCTAAAAACAAATTAGAGACATGTCATAACAGATCATTCCATGAATACAAATTAGAGACATGTCATAAGAGATCATTACATGAATACAAATTAGAGACATGTCATAACAGACCTTTACATGAATACAAATTAGAGACATGTCATAAGATATCATTCCATGAATACAAATTTGAGACATGTCATAACAGATCATTCCATGAATACAAATTAAAGACATGTCATAATAGATCATTCCATGAATACAAATTAGAGACATGTCATAAGAGATCATTCCATGAATGCAAATTAAAGATATGTCATAATAGATCATTCCATGAATACAAATTAGAGACATGTCATAAGAGATCATTTCATGAATACAAATTAGAGACATGTCATAAGAGATCTTTACATGAATACACATCAGAGACATGTCATAATAGATCATTTCATGAATACAAATTTGAGACATATCATAACAGATCATTCCATGAATACAAATTAAAGACATGTCATAAGAGATAATTCCATGAATGCAAATTAGAGACATGTCATCATAGTTCATTCCATGAATACAAATTAGATACATGTCATAAGAGATCATTACTTGAATATAAATTAGAGACATTTCATAATAGTGCATTCCATCTTAAATAAATCAAAACATATTTTATGCTAATTTTTAATATTGACTTGAAATTTTCCCAGTTAAAAAGTTGAATAGTTTAACACATTGAACATTATGAGCAAAACAAATTCACGAATTTGGACAAACAAACAAACAAAAGCCAGAATGACTTCAAAATCCAGGAAAATACTTCAAACTTTAATAGTCGTTCTTAGTATAATTCACAACCTATATAACAGTAAGCAGAAAGAAAGTAAATCAGATACCGAAAGTCATAAAGCATAGCCCGGTGCCCTCAGTTAGGCTCGGACCTCCCCGGATGTGTGGTTCGGTGTTAGTACGTATTTACCTTGTATGTATGTATTAATCATAGAAACTCTGAAATTCCTTTGTTGCACAAGTCACTATAATCCAATAAGGTGCAGATCTCTCAGCATGTTACCTATTGTTTCAGGATAATCTCTTATCTCATCTCATCCTGGCTTCTCACAAATGTTTTACTATCTAAGTCCTACAGATCTGTTTTTATTAAAGGTCTCACAGCGATAGAGGAATAGCGACATGTGTCAACTTAACTGGTTGGAATATATATATTCCTGACTATGCTTGTGGGTGGCAGGAGATTTATCTTAGCACCGTTATCATGGCTTAACAGACAGACTGATTCAAGTGACGTTTCCTGCGTCTGATCAGCCCCTATTTCTTCTCACCCAGATTCTTGAGAAAGTCCTAGAAAATGTGCATGAAGCATTGCCTGTCGAAACCAGGCTGATTCGTCATTACGGTGGTTCGTTTAATTCAGGAACAAAACGAGATAAATTTCTGCCACCCATCATTGGTTGCTGAAATGTAAGAACCAGTCATGATTTTGAAAACACAAATCGAACATAAAACAGATCTTGATAACAAAGAATTACAGCAATTGAACATTGATATAGCTGCTCTCTCAGAAACAAACTTGTCAGGATCATAACTCTGAAGTGTCATCGGAATAAACTGGATTATGGTCTGGCAAATAAAACTGTGAGAAACGTGATGCCAGTGACTGGGTTTTCCATAAGAACATCAGCGGTGAACAAGACAGAGCATCAGTTTAGTATCAATGATCGAATAGTAAAACTCCGCTTTACCGGAGCTGGTGACCATGATCTATCTCACCTTTAAATTTATGCGCCAACTCTTGTGGTTATCGAAGAAAACGTTATGTTCTTTTATGCTGCTCTTGGAGATGCTATGAGATCAATTCCAAAACAGATAGTCCAACGAGCATCAGTGTAGTATCAATGATTGAATAATAAAACTCGCTTTACCGTAGCAGGTGACGGTTATTGGAGCACCTCTAAATTTATGTTCCAACTTTTGTGGTTACAGATGAAAACATTATGTTCTTTTATCCAGTTCTTGGAGATGATATAAGATCAATCCCAAAACATATAGTCCTTCGAGCATCAGTTTAGTATCAATGATCGAATAGTAAAACTCCGCTTTACCGTAGCTGGTGACCATGATCTATCTCACCTCTAAATTTATGCGCCAACTCTTGTGGTTATCGAAGAAAACGTTATGTTCTTTTATGCTGCTCTTGGAGATGCTATGAGATCAATTCCAAAACAGATAGTCCAACGAGCATCAGTGTAGTATCAATGATTGAATAATAAAACTCGCTTTACCGTAGCAGGTGACGGTTATTGGAGCACCTCTAAATTTATGTTCCAACTTTTGTGGTTACAGATGAAAACATTATGTTCTTTTTATCCAGTTCTTGGAGATGATATAAGATCAATCCCAAAACATATAGTCCTTCGAGCATCAGTTTAGTATCAATGATCGAATAGTAAAACTCCGCTTTACCGTAGCTGGTGACCATGATCTATCTCACCTCTAAATTTATGCGCCAACTCTTGTGGTTATCGAAGAAAACGTTATGTTCTTTTATGCTGCTCTTGGAGATGCTATGAGATCAATTCCAAAACAGATAGTCCAACGAGCATCAGTGTAGTATCAATGATTGAATAATAAAACTCGCTTTACCGTAGCAGGTGACGGTTATTGGAGCATCTAAATTTATGTTCCAACTTTGTGGTTACAGATGAAAACATTATGTTCTTTTTATCCAGTTCTTGGAGATGATATAAGATCAATCCCAAAACATATAGTCCTTCGAGCATCAGTTTAGTATCAATGATCGAATAGTAAAACTCCGCTTTACCGTAGCTGGTGACCATGATCTATCTCACCTCTAAATTTATGCGCCAACTCTTGTGGTTATCGAAGAAAACGTTATGTTCTTTTATGATGCTCTTGGAGATGCTATGAGATCAATTCCAAAACAGATAGTCCAACGAGCATCAGTGTAGTATCAATGATTGAATAATAAAACTCGCTTTACCGTAGCAGGTGACGGTTATTGGAGCACCTCTAAATTTATGTTCCAACTTTTGTGGTTACAGATGAAAACATTATGTTCTTTTATCCAGTTCTTGGAGATGATATAAGATCAATCCCAAAACATATAGTCCTTCGAGCATCAGTTTAGTATCAATGATCGAATAGTAAAACTCCGCTTTACCGTAGCTGGTGACCATGATCAATTCCAAAACAGATAGTCCAACGAGCATCAGTGTAGTATCAATGATTGAATAATAAAACTCGCTTTACCGTAGCAGGTGTCGGTTATTGGAGCACCTCTAAATTTATGTTCCAACTTTTGTGGTTACAGATGAAAACATTATGTTCTTTTATCCAGTTCTTGGAGATGATATAAGATCAATCCCAAAACATATAGTCCTTCGAGCATCAGTTTAGTATCAATGATCGAATAGTAAAACTCCGCTTTACCGTAGCTGGTGACCATGATCTATCTCACCTCTAAATTTATGCGCCAACTCTTGTGGTTATCGAAGAAAACGTTATGTTCTTTTATGCTGCTCTTGGAGATGCTATGAGATCAATTCCAAAACAGATAGTCCAACGAGCATCAGTGTAGTATCAATGATTGAATAATAAAACTCGCTTTACCGTAGCAGGTGACGGTTATTGGAGCACCTCTAAATTTATGTTCCAACTTTTGTGGTTACAGATGAAAACATTATGTTCTTTTATCCAGTTCTTGGAGATGATATAAGATCAATCCCAAAACATATATTCCTTCGAGCATCAGTTTAGTATCAATGATCGAATAGTAAAACACTGCTTTACCGCAGCTGCTGACCGCACTTCTATATCTATGCTCCAACTCTTGTGGTTACAGAAGAAAACGTTATGTTCTTTTATACGGCTCCTGAAGATGCTATAATATCAATTCTATAAGAGGTAGTCCATCGAGCATCGAATAATAAAACTCCTCTTTACCGTAGCTGGTGACCGTTATCAATCGCAACTCTAAATTTATGCGCCAACTCTTTTGGTTACACAAGAAAACATTTAGTCCTTTTATTCAGCTCTTGGAGATGCTATTAGAATCACCCAAAAATAGTCCATCGATCACCAGTGAAGTATCAATGATCAAATAATAAAACTCCGCTTTTCCGTAGCTGGTTACTGTTATGGGGTCCTCCCCTTTTTCATATAAGTGGACTCGACCAGAGGTGTTACTTGGACTGCTGCCGTTAAATACCCTGAGTCAGTCAGAATATAGAGAGAGTACAGAGAGAGTCGACAGAGATTGAGTTGGAGGTCGAGTAATAGTGTGAGGTAACCGCTTGTAGAAGTCACAGTTACAAACACGCCCAACTCTAAGGAAGTCCTACTTTGAGACTGTATATATCTATATGTTATTGCTACTAAACGCGTTCCTGAATTTACTAACAGTATTACCCTTTGCATTATTGTGTAAATACATTTAATTTCTTATCTTTAATTCTTGCGTTTGTCATTCATTGGAGACCGAATTTCTATCTCAACTATAAATTTATACGCCAACTCTTTTGGTTACAGAAGAAAACATTATGTTCTTTTATACGGCTCTTGGAGATGCTATAAGATCAATCCCCAAAAAAGATAAACAGATAATCCTTCGAGACTTAAATGCAAGGGTAGAAAAGCGACATGATAATTAGAACGTTCCCGGTCCTTATGATACTGAAAACATGAACAAGAATGGAGTATATCTATTTGAATTCTGACCTTTTCTCGGTTTCATCTTCAATCAGTAATAACTATCTTCAGGAAAAAAGAGAAGCATAATGTTACCCTGTCTCATCCCACATCGAAGAATGATCTTTTAATATATTTTTTCCATAAATAAGACTAGAGAAACTGGATATATCTACAATGTTCGTGTTCTACTTGCTGTTGAATGCGGTACAGAAGACACACTGGTCCCCGAGAAATTCAAGTCGTATATTCGAAGAAATGGTTCCGATGAACAGGCTGACAATTCCAAAACATCTTGACGTGTTCAAACTGATACATTAGGAAATTTGGTCATCTAAATCTTGAAGTTGAACGGCTGGTTTTTGTCAAGAAACATAGATTGGTTTGGGTACAACGATGATAATATTAAGTGCTTACTCTAAATCAAACACTCTCTTCATCTTTCTCTTCTAAACAGTTCATCAGAAAAGCATCCAGGCGCTCTGCCGGCTGGGGCTTCAGAATACACCAACTGCACCTCTGCAGAGGGGTAAGACCACCTCCAATTGAGGCCTCCTAACACGATAAAGTATATCGGCGTTCTGGGTAAGACGATAAACTACATCCAACTGCAAGGCCTCAATTCAGAAGGTTTTGAGGAACGTTGAACCACCTCTTAATTGTTCACAGAGACTCGGGGTGGTAGCACATGTTAGGGTCCCAGATATGGGTAAATAATTAACCCCAAACTGGTGTCAAAACACTATGAATGTGTAAAAATAGGTTTTAGTATCAGCAATACATTTTTGTAAAAAAATACTATCAGCAATGAATTTTTGAAGAAAAAAATTATTAGCAGCAATACATTTTTGGAAAATAATTATTAGCATCAATACATTTAAATAAAATTACCATCAATACATTTTTTTTAAAGTGCGGCGGATATTTGAGAACAGATTTTATGGATTAGTAAAAACACTTGCTGAACAAATAAATATAATTATATTTGATTACAAACAAGTAAACATGAAATGTAAGTAACTATTATTTATTTTTATTCAATAAAACCACCACTAGCATCAATAACTGTCTCTACATGAGGTCGAAATCGGCTGCAAGCTCTGATTAATTGGTCCTTATTTATATCAGACATTACTCAAACTATTACAGCTTTAAGAGAGTCTTTGGTGTTATGAGGCTGTTTATTAATCTCCTTCTCAACAACGCTCCACACATAATAGTCTAGTGGATTAAGATCTGGAGAGTTAGGAGGCCAAATGTTTGGTGTGATGTGGTCGTACAATTGATCAGCCATCTATTCTTGTGTTCATAGAGCCTTGTGGGATGGAGCCGAATTTTGCTGAAATATAAAAGGCCTCCCGTTTGCATATATTGTCAATCCAGGGCTTGACAACTGCTTCTAGAAACTCAAATGTATGCAGCAGCATTTACTCTAAGACCTTGTAGAAAAAAGTGTGGTAGCATAACATGTCCTTCACTGCTAATAAAACACAATACCATAACACTTGAAGGAAATTTTGGGCGCATCACTCTTGGAAGGATCTGAACAAAGCCATCTGTCATTTATTCTGTTAAGTTTTTGATCTTGATCAAAATTTTTCTCATCTGAGAAAAATCAAATCAGACCAGCTTATGAAGGATTTTTAAGTTTGATTAAAAGAGGTCAATTTATGTCTGAAAAACAAAAGGAAGCGGTTGAAGCAGATCCAAAAATCAGTTTAAACGGTTTTCTTTTGTTTTTCCAGACATAAATTAACCTCTCTTCATCACGTAGGACTTGTATCGAATGTCTTCATGAACATTCCTTCTAATTGTTTTTTCAGACACATGCAGATTTTTGTCAATTGACCTCATTGATTGAGCTCGGTTTTCATCAATTGTCTTCTTGGCTTCCCGACTAATTTCAGATGTTCTCACTTTATCAGAACGTGCAGAATGTCTTTTACGTTTTGATACAGACATTGTGGAACTGTCAGCGTCTTCTAACTCTTTTCGTATCTTGTGGACAAACGATCTTGCAATTCTGGAGAAACGTTCAATATCCAAATCGCTATGATCAGCCTTTAATGCCACAATCACAGCATGTATTTTCATTTCGTCTGTTAACATAGTGTTTGCTATTCTTGATTTCTGAAAAATAAAAGCATTAGAAGTTAGTGAGAAGCAGTGTTAATCTTAAATCTCTATGTCCTCAAATACCAGCCGAACCCTGTATATTACCAGCAACACATTTTTCCGAAAAAAATATTACCAGCAATAAAAATCTTGTCGGCATTAAATAACCCATTGAGGGTGATATGCCGTAAAACAAAACAAAAAAATATTACCAGCAACGCATTTTTAAAGAAAAATATTATTACCAGCAATACATCATTTTTGTAAAAAGGTATTAGCAGCAATACTTTGTGGAAAAAATATTAGCAACAATACATTTTTCTCAGAAGGTACAACACCAAATTCCAAGAACTTTCAGTGCTGTATCCTCGATTTTCTTCATGTTGATGATGAAAGTTTTCTAGCAGTCACACTAGAAGACTTGCACATGATAATGGATCGCTACTCTTGCGTTTCTGAGGAAGACAAAAGTGGTGTTCACCTTGCTCCCTGGTGTGTCTTACAAAGAGGCAAACAATACTTTCGGAAAATACCAGGCTGGAAATTGTTGACACTATCCCGTACTATACAAAATAACGCTGCTCTGGATGTTGAGGTTTTTTTTCATGCATTCAGAAGGCAAATGTTGGATTTGGTCTTGAAATGCAGTGCTCTGTCTCAGGATGAGATTGATGGAAACCTGACTTCAATCTTTAAAGGCAAAGATTCCAAATTTGTATGCGATAGTGTTATGGAGTGATTTCACAGTGGAGGCTTGTATTTGTACTAAAGTCGGTCCTAAAATAGGTTCGACTTACAAAACGTTAGGAACTTCATATAATAGTTATGACGCAGAGTAAATCTAGCGGAGGTCGCTGATACTTTAGTATCCGACTAACGGTCGTCCGGCATCGACTGACTGACCGACCCACTGAGCGGTATTCAGTCCCCCCCCACGAGGGTATAATGTGGCACAAGGCCGGTTTAACGTAGGATCTCCGAGCCCGTGAGCTCGGCCAAAAATATGCCCTTTTAACCCGTATAAAAGGGATCAGGGTCGGTTTACCTCCCCGAAAGAGACTCCGCCCTTCGGCGTAGCCTGGTTCGAGATCCTCCCCGCCCGAAGGCAGAGAGTTCAACCGGTCAGCCGGTCGTCCGACTTCAGAATGAACTCAGACCAACCCAATGAGCGACTCCTCGTTACTATTACTACTCCTACTTATTATAGGTGGGAGAGTCTATTAACTATAGAATAGGTGTGTTCCACTATAACAGATAGTTACAATGGGATCAACCGACTTGAATCAATTGGTAAGGTCTATGTGAAGATATTGTTGAACAGCTTAATAAGAACATATGCCTTCAAGTAATACCAGAAATACATAGTGATTTTAAAGCGAGCAAGGATACTATGGATAGAATTTCCTCGGCAAATCAACTGCAGAAGAAATTCATTGAAGAGCGAGTACCATGGTACCAGGTTTACGCGGATGAATTTGTCTTTTGAGACTGCAAATCGTCATGCATTGTGGAGGATTCTTGACAAGATTAAATCCCCTCTCACTTTTGTCATCTTAATAAAACAACAACATACTGATATAAAGGCCCGTCTCATATACAACAGCTCAATTTCAGATGAGATTACAGCGGACAATGGCCAATGGGGTACAGTTAGGTGACATTCTTGTACCAAAACTTTTCCAAATCTAATTAGTGCGCCATTGCCACATTCCTTGGGATATATGGAAGTCTATGTCTTCTTGAGATTAAGGACATCTGGGGTATATGACTAGACTGAGCCATTACCATTTCTTCGCCTGACATCATATTGTGACATAAGGTAATGGTGGGTATGCGTGTGTGACTCAAGTTAGCGACACCAAGTAACGTAATCATTAAAACATTATCAATTGATGGTGTAGGCTGTCAGAGTAAGGAGGCATTTGCTTAATGATATATGTGTTCATAGCAGTAAACAATTTCCCAAGAATTGATCAAATGACCAAACATCGGAATGTTATTTTTATTATTTTTTTTTTCTTTTTGTAATTCCGTTTTAATCGAATCCCAAAATTTTCAACATCGTTTATATTTGCTTCCACAGATATGAATGTCTCTATGTATGGATTTGACCAAGGCTTTTGAGACTGAAAAACGTCATGCCTTGTTGAGGATTTTTGGCAATATTAAATCCCCTCGCACTTTTGTCAAAACAACACGATACTGATTTAAAGGCTCGTCTCATATGCAACGACTCACTTTCAGATGAGATTGCAGTGGAAACTGGGCAGTGGGTTACAGCTCGGTGACATTCTTGGACCAACACTTTTCTCAATTAACTTTGCCGTGATCTTATCATTTATTCCGACTGCGTGGCAAGGATAATTTTTGAGATTTAGAACATCAGGAAGGAAGAATGTCCACTGTATGAAGTTTCAAAACAATGTTCAAAACCTTTGAGTGGGTGATTCGAAATTTGCTGTGTGTTGATGATGCACGTTTTATAACACACATGGTGGAACGTCTCTAACTTATAATGGATCGCTTCATTACTGCTTCTGATGTGTGTGGACTGAGGAAGACAAAAGTGTTAATCACCTGCAAAGAGACAAAGAGACATCTGTACATGCTAAAAATACTAAGCTGGAGATTGTTGACCCTTTCCCGTACCTTGGAAGTACTACATCAGATGGCGGTGCTTTGGATGCTGAGATATTTTCATACATTCAGAAGACAAGTGTTGCTTTTTTTATGGAATCTGAGTAGGTTTGACAAAAAGTTCAAGATGTTTGAGTAAACGATTCGAAATTTCTTGTATCTAGATGATGCAGGTTTTATAGCACTCACGGTGGAATAACTGCAACACATAATGGATCGCTTCATTACCACTTGTGATGCTTGTGGACTTATCAAAAGCCAAAATATCAAGCTGCAGGTTTTGAGACTTTCCCGTACATTGGAAATACTATATAAAATGCCGATGTTCAGGATGCTGAGATTATTTCCCGCACTCAGAAGGCAAGGGTTGCCTTTGGTAAATTGGAAAGTAGAGTTTGGTCAGATAAAGGCATTAGCAACAAGACTAAAGTAAGTGGATATATGGCCAGTCCTAACATCCTTATTGTACTCTTATGAAACATAGGCACACACTGGAGGTATAAAAAATGACTTGAGCGATTTCACCAAAAATGCCTGAGTCACATCTTTAACATCAAACGGCAGTCTTTACGGTAGTAACCCAAAGATCTGAATGCAACAATATTGAAACAATAATCCTCAAGCAGATGCGAAGGACAAGACACGTTGCGCGAATGGTGGAAAACAGGATTCCCAAACAACTTTTACACGGAGAACTGAAGACAGGAAAACGTCCATGATACTAGAAAGAGCTTTTGAAGACAATTTGAAAGATACTTTGAATGCATTGATGTATAACATTGGGAAGAGCAGCATTTAAATCATACAGAGTAGGGGCACCTTATAAAGGAAGTATGCAACACCGTTGAGGAGGAATACCTCAGACATGCTTGGATAAGGCGTGACCTCTGAAGAGGCACTCACTCTGATTTTCCAACTAATATGCAGCCTTGGAAATGTGGTGTGAGTGGGTGCTGTTGTTGAGAGCAGGTTATGTAAACTATCGGAAAGTTCGTCATAAAAACCAGAAGCAAACCACCTTATGTCATCCTGCCTCATTGACCTGCCAACAATATATAATCTGTTTGCAATAAGGTTTGCAGATCATCATCTGTACTGAAAAGTAACATGGTGGTACACAGGAGAATTGTAGGACATGCAGATCCGATCAACCCAATCAAGCATACGGAGTTTATCATTCATATATGCATGGTAATTATGAAACCGAATGCCGATCTCAAGAGTCATCTCATGTGTCATGGACGTCGAAACGAGATGGAAGTGATGCGAAGGGTGAAGAAGCGACTCTCATCTGAGTAAGATAAGGCAATCACCTTGTATGAATGTATGTATCTAATATTTCCTCTTTCTCTCTCGGTGGATTTCATAGTTTTCTATTTCAGTTATTCCCTATCTATCTATCTATCTATCTATCTATCTATCTATCTATCTATCTATCTATCTATCTATCACAGTCTGTTCACATCTATTAATCACATTCTGTACACATCTATCTATCTATCACAGTCTATTCACATCTATCTATCTATCTATCTATCTATCTATCTATCTATCTATCTATCTCTGCCTGTTTATTTTCTGTGTGTCTCGGTAGCAATTTTCACAAAAATTATTTAATAACCACAATTGAATAATATCTATAACTTTCATGTACATTATTAATGTCTGTCCCAGAACTTGCAGTGTGGGATGCACTCCAGAAAGGATGCTTTCTCGATATCTCCAATCCTTCTCTTCTATTCAAGGTTAACCGACGTATATGAAATATATACCCATAATACGCAGTGCTTGGTCCTTCGCTATACGCTCTTACAGAATTCCAGTTTAGTAAACCTCTACATTTAGTGTCACTTACGCCCTTTATCGGATAATGAATGGCAAAAATAAATTCTCTCTCTCTCTCTCTCTCTCTCTCTCTCTCTCTATATATATATATATATATATATATATATATATATATTAATCAAACAAATGATTTTATTTCATATATGTCTTAGTAGTAGTTTTTTTATAGGATTTTTTGTACTGTGGATCGATAGTTTTTACAAATATAAAACATTACGCTGCATATATAAATATATAAATTCCTATAAAAAAACTACTACTAAGACATAACACTATATTAATTGAACTATATATTTAGTTCATGACATGCTAACTGAAAACACTTGTAAAAATAGAATACATGGATTTATCACATCACAAGAAAAGTTCAAATAAAATTCTCACTTAAAATTTTGAAAAACTTAGCGTTGCGTCTTTGCAAGTTCCGATATTGTACACAACCGTCAATAATAGCACATTCTCAAAAAAAAAAAAAACATCTTTCGGTCGACAAACAATTATTTCGACTCCAAGTTTTTGATTTTATAATTAAAAGATATGCCTGACGATGAATAAAGGATTATTCAAAAGTACTTGCATTATAAAAAAAAAAAAAAAAACTGGAAACAACAGACAACAGTTTTATAGATGAGGATCACATCACTCTATGGATTAACAGTATTTTAATGCATACAATATACACTACTAGCGATGGATATCGCCAATAATAGCATTAATATTGCTGATTGATTCTATGCGTGATTATTTCTTTGTATATAAATTATATTCTGCCTAATGTTTTATATATATATATATATATATATATATATATATATATATATATAAAGACATTTGACATTACAGTGGGTAGCTTGGATGATGCAGAGAACTCCGAACTTATAGGTATACATTTACTATACGAATTAAGTAAAATAATCAATAGAAATGATACAGGCCTCTACAGAGACGATGATCTCATAATCTTAAGAATTAATTAATCAATTAACCGCAGACTTTCTGGCAATCCTTCCAGCGAGAACGAAGCCAAGAAAGACCATGAAACAACCCTAACAGATACCATTCCGGGAAACACTAAGATACACACCACACACTACAAAAAAGCCAAAAGAAAAAAATCATATCGTTCGACATACCGTACAATAAAAACGTAGGAAACATATACATTCAATCATACACAAATATTAACCACCATCAAGCACGCTCCCAAAAATATTCAACAAAAACACAGTAACACTTAGCTATAGTTACATCGAGAACATGGCAAATAATAAACAGATGCACAGCAGAGGAAGAACGAACAAACTACCCGCACAAATCAAACCCACATGTAATTGCAGAAGAAAGAAAGAATGACCCTTAAATAGCAATTGCCTGCAGAACAATGCTATATACAAAACCCCTGTAAAATCAGCAGTTAACGGGAATAAATATTTTAAACTTAGTTTCAGAGACCCTGAGACTATTAGCAGAATTCCGGAAATGGAAAAAAGAACAGCATACGCATATCTGTACATTCCTTAATTTGTTTAAAGGTGGTGAGCTATCCCTTGTAATAAAGCTATGAAATTATCTAAACCATCAGATGTGGATTACGATTCTTTAAAACGCAATGTAGAATCGAACCCGACCACTAGCATTGATAAACTTTCAAAATAGCTAGGATAATCAAAAATACCAGATTCAGTGCGTTAATTAATCTTCAATAACTGTCAGAATTTCTTGCTAATTTCTTCATGGATTAAGAAACGACACTATTTTGGCATAAAATGTGGAAATCAAGAATAGTGTACGTATATATCATAAATAGTGTGCGGGGAGCTTATTTGCCGTTTATAATTGTTATGATCCAATATCTTTGCACCACAGTTATGGTCCAAGGTTAGAACCAAGGAAGAACAACACGAACACAAGAGTAGAATAACTAAGATATATTACAACAGAAATATAGTACAAGAAGTTGAAGGTGTTAGTAATGACTGTCCGTCTGGTTTAGAGTGAACTAATATTGTCTCGACTCGTTACACCATTCATTTGGTATCTAGCCACCCACCCACGAGGGTTGCATGTGGCACAAGGCCGAGTTTAACGTGGGTTTCCCGAGCCCGTAGGCTCGGCCAAAAATATAGCCTTTAAACCCGCCTAGACGGGTTCAGGGCCTGTCTGCCTCCCCGGACGAAACCCTACCCTTCGGCAAAGCTTCGTCCGGGTTCCTCTCTGTCAAAGCAGAGAGTTCAACAGTCATGAACTGGTGCTGATTACACCCGTTCATTCATTATACCTCTTGAGAGGCGCAGTATTTATAGTGTCAGGAAGAGTCCATTATCGTTATAGGTAAATTCCCATAACAATAATATAGTTATTTCGACTTACGTCGTTTTTTTTTTTACCTAAGTCATAAACTCCGGACCCAAGTAACGACGTAGGGTGAGGTATATGTATATTACATAGAATATTTATTATTTTATACGAACACTTTCCGATTGTAAGTATTTTATTACGATTACAAGACTTACCGCCAAGGAAATAAATTTTTATTTTCCTTCACAAAGTAGTTAGCGTGATATTTTGAAAGGTGATAGTAAAAAAATTGAAGAAGATAACAAGGAAATGTTGGATCCACAAGCGAGACAAAGAGAAGAGGAACAGGGTATAGAAACTGTAGCGGGGTGGGGAGTAAACCAAACCTTTCAGGAAATATATAGAAGTGGAGAAAATCTATAAAACACATGATATCTATTTTGTTATGATATTTTTTGCCTCAAAAAGCAGTTGAACAAAAAGAAAGGAAAAATAATAAATTGTGAGGCATCGGGCAAATTTTGAATTGTCCTGGTCGTTCCGTCAAAGATATCAGTTCTGGCTTTCAGAGCACGACGAAACGAAAGAAGCTCTTGGGTTCAGAGCATCTTGGCGTTACTTTGCTTGCAGCAAGTAAAATAAAAAAAAAATAACATAGACACTTGCGGGCGTATAGGGGAGTAGTAAATGAAAGAACGAACGAACGAACGCATGATTCAATGAAAAAAAGGAAGCAAGGAAGAAAGAAAGAAAGAAAGAAAGAAAGAATAAAACAAAGTTAAAAGAAGAAAAGAAAGAAAAAGTGATATGAAAGAAATAAAGAAAAAAAAAGTATGAATTTTCAATGGAGAAAAGAAAGAGAGAGATGAGAAAAAAGGGCGTAAAGAAAGAAAGAAAGAAAGAAAGAAAGAAAGAAAGAAAGAAAGAAAGAAAGAAAGAAAATAATTAACAGAAACAACCGGACGAAAGAAAAATAAAAGAAGGAAGAAAGAAAGAATCGGAATAAGGAAAAGGAAAAGAAGGAATAAAAAAGAAAGGCAAATGAATAAAGGAAATCAACAGTCGGAGAAAGAAAGAAAGAAAGAAAGAAAGAAAGAAAGAAAGAAAGAAAGAAAGAAAGAAAGAAAGAAAGAAAATAATTAACAGAAACAACCGGACGAAAGAAAAAAAAAAGAAGGAAGAAAGAAAGAATCGGAATAAGGAAAAGGAAAAGAAGGAATAAAAAAGAAAGGCAAATGAATAAAGGAAATCAACAGTGGAAGAAAGAAAGAAAGAAAGAAAGAAAGAATAGAACAAAGTTAAAAAGTGAAAAGGAAAAGACAATTAGAAAGGAATAATGGATCCAAATTTAAAGGTAAAACAAAGAAAAAAGAAAGAAAGATTAGGGAGGGAGGGAGAGAGAGAAATAAATAAAGTCAAATGGGGTAAATAAAGAGAAACAGATGTGAAAGAAATAATAGACCAAAATTAAAAGGGAAAACAAAGAAAGATAAGAAAGATAAGAAAAACGTAAGAAAAAAAGACAGAAATAAAAACAGAAGGAAGTTAAACGGAGAAAAGAAGGAGAGAGATGAGAAAAGGAGTAAAGAAAGAAAGAAGAAAGAAAGAAAGAAAGAAAAGGAATAGAACAAATTTAAAACGAGAAAAGAAAAAAGACACGAGAAAGAAATAAGAGACCAAAATTAAAAGGTAAAAGAAAAAAAAAGAAAAAAGAAAGAAAAAAGAAAGAAAGATGAGTTAGAGAGGGGAGAGAGTGAGAGAGAGAGAGAGAGAGTGAGAGCGAGTGAGAGAGAGAGAAAAGAATTAATTAAATAATAGAACGATTAAAAACAAAATTTAAAGGTAAAAGAAAGAAAAAAGAAAAAAAGGTAAGTGGAATAGAGGGAGAGAAAATGAAATAAAGAAAGAATAAAACAAAGTTAAATAGCGAAAATAAAGAAAGATGAATGAATGAAATAATGGGCGGAAGAAGATATTACGAAAGAAAGAAAGAACAAATGAAAAGAAAGAATGAACAAATGAATGAAAAAATTCAAAAAAACAAAGAAAGAATAGATCAAAGCTAAAAGGAGAAAAGAAAAAGAGATGAGAGAGAAATAATAGACCATAGTTGAAAGTAGAAAGAAAGAAAGAAAGAAAGAAAGAAAGAAAGAAGAGACTGAAAGAAAAAATGAGAAATAAGGCGATAAAGAAAAGACCAAAGTTAAAAAGGAAAAAAAAATGTGAAAGAAATGATAAACCAAAGTTGAAAAGATGAAGAAAAAGAAAGAAAGAAAGAAAGAAAGTAAGAAAAGTAAAAGAAAGCAAGAAAGTATAGACCAAAGTTAAATGGGGAAAAGAAAAAGAGACGAAAAGAAATAATAGAAGAAAGATGAAAGGATAAAGAAAAATGAGAAAGAAATAAAGAATAAAACAAAGTTAAAAGGCGAAAAGAGAGATGAACAAAATAATAGACCATACTTAAAAGGAAAAAAAAAGGAGTTGAAAGGAATGAAATAAAATTGAAAAGAAAGATAAAGGAATAAGCAAAAGAAAAATATGACACAATATAAGCGAGAAAGAAAGAAAGAATACAACAAAGTTAAAAGTAGAAAAAAAATGAACAAATGATAGGGAACATTTCAAAGAAACAAATAATAAATATCAAAGAAAAAAATGATTATGAAAAAAAAGCTTAAAGAAGTAATAAAGACACAGGGAGATTTCAGAGCAAAAAGGGAAAGATGTAAAACTGGAAAGAAGTAAGAAAGATGGAAAGAAAGAATGAATTAATTTAAAGAACATTAAATAGAGAATGAAAAGAAAAGGGATAAAAGGAAAGGAAAGAACGAACGGAAGAGAAGAGAAAAACCAATGAAACCATATTAGAAAAGAAAGAAAGAAAGAAAAATGTTTTCAAATTTAATGAGAAATAAAGGAAAAGAAAGACAGAAGACAGGGAGAAAGAAAGAAAGAAAGAAAGAAAGAAATAATTTTTTTTTTCAAATTTAATGAGAAACAAAGGAAAAGAAAGAGAGAAGACAGGGACAAAGACATAAACAAAGAAAGAAACAAAGAAAAAGAAAGAAAGAAAGAAAGAAAGAAAGGAAGGAAGAAAGAAAGAAAAAAAAGGAAGGAAGGAAGGAAGGAAAGAAGGAAGGAAGGAAAAGAAAGAAAGAAAAAAGAAAGGAAGGAAGAAAGAAATAGTAAGAAAGAAAGGAAGGAAGAAAGAAAAAGAAAGAAAGAAAAAAGAAAGAAAAAGAAAGTAAGAAAGAAAAAGAAAGAAAGAAAAGAAGTAAGAAAAAAGAAAGAAAGTAAGAAAGAAAAGGAAGGAAGAAAGAACGGAGGGAAGAAAGAAAAAGAAAGAAAGGAAAAACGAAACAATTGTTTAAAGAAAGAATTAAGAAATAAAAACGAGCAAAGAGAAAGAAAGAAACAATGAAACAAAGTAAACGAGTTAAGGATGAAGGAAACAAATATTTATAAATATTAAAATATTTACGATAAAAACGAGTAAAAAAAGAGAAACAAAAGAAAGAAAGAAATGCTTAAAAGAAGAAGTAAATAAGAAAGAAAGAAAAACAAAATGATTTAAAAAAGAATGAAACAAATGCTTAAAGTAATTAAAAATAAAATGTTTCAAAGACAATGAAAGGAAAAAATGTTATTTAATTAGAAATAAAGGAAAAGAAAGAGAGAAGACAGGGAGAAATACAAAAAGAAGGAAAGAAAGAAAGAAAGAAAGAGTGAATGAATGAATGAATTAATGCAAAACAGAATAAAATTAAAAGTAGAAAAGAAAGAAATACGGATAAGAAAAGAAAGAAGGAATGACAGGAAGAGTGAAAAAAATATGACAAAAATAAAAGAAAGCAATTAAAAAAGAGAAAGTAACTAACGAGCTAAAAAATAAAAAGGAATGAATTAATCACTTAATTAGTGCGGAAAGAAAGAAAGAAAGAAAGAAAGAAAGAAAGAAAGACAAGAGGGAATTAAAGAAAAAGATAGAAAGAGGGAAAGAATTAAAGAAAGAAAGAAAGAAGAAAACAGGGAAAGAAAGAAGAAAAGAAAGAAAGAAAAAAAGAGAGTCAGAGAGAAAGATAGAAAAGGTGACGTATGCCAAAAGAATAAGAATCAAACGGAAAAGACTTAAAAAAAAAAGAAATGAAAAATCGATAAATGCTAAAACAAAAACGAAGAAAGAAAATGGTAAGTCAGAAAGAATGAATAAATGAAAGGAGTGAAAAAAGTCGCTGACTGACAGAAGGAAAAATAAAGAATGAAAACAGAATAAATGAAGTTAAAAGAAAATAAAAAAAGTGAAAAAAAATGAAAGAAAAGAAAATATACGCTAGAATGTGACGTTTTCTTCACCAAAATTATTCTGAAAATTTACTTTTAAAAATGTGGCATCTTACCGAAAATATGTAACTGCAGAACTGGCCCCCAAAACAAAGGTCGATCAATACATGTGGTCGACTTATACACGAAGTTAATACAGAGATTTTTTTTAAAATCATTCTCTATTTTCGGTGGACATTTGAAACACCAAACGATCTGATAAAGATATAGTTAAAAAAACAAATAAGCGGACATACACTCTCGTGAGTCTGGACATTGGAGATGCTAATAATGGGTCGATTAAGTTAACCTATTGTGCATTTTTTGTTAAAAGCACGATTTTTGGCACAGAGGCAGACCAATATATCATGAACAAATGAGGATATGGAACTACTGCCCAACTACTCTCTGTAATCAATTTTCCTAAATGGCCGCCAGAAGATACCAAAAAGACAGGCAGAAGATGGAGTCGATGTTTATTGAGTGATTTGAATCAAGTCATGCCAGATAGCTCTTAGTGACATTTTGAGAAATGTTGCTGATATTTATTAATATATGTAGGTTTCAAGAACAACAAAAGCTGTAACACGAGGGGAAGTGGAAAAATCAGGCACTTTTTTTGGCAGGTAGTGTTTCTTATTGTCTTACACACTTTTTTCTTTATTTTTACATTCAGAATACTTTAAAAATTCCATTTACAAGACAATTGTTTATAATAAATTCTATTTAATCGGTAGACTCATAACGATTGAAAACAATGTTTTTGTTTGAGTTTGGGTTTGACCAATTAATAAAAACAAAACAAAACAAAAAACTAATTAAGACATGCGTGTCCGTCAACCTTAAACAATAATCTTTGTCAATTTTATTTTTCAGTCTTTATGATGGTCGATACTTGATCTATCTCTTACTGTTACATCCCCGAGCAACGCCGGGCTCTACTGCTAGTGACCAATATGTCTCTGTTGCTGTCTCGGCCTAGGCAGACAGAGTCGCTTCTGTTCCATGAGGCTCAACAAGTTTGAAGGTCTTCGACATTGTTCTGGAAATGGAAAATGACAAAGTTGAATGAAAGCATCACTCAGAATTCAGGTGAATTCGAATATGTTCAATTGAGAGATGTCTTGTCATAGTTGTTATGCTAATCTATGAATAAGTCAATAAATCGATAGTAAGATAAAATTCTAACAAAACATGATCACATTTCGTTGTTAAATGCTACCCTACGTTATCAACACGCAACATAATGTTTACGTAACAATGGAGATTCAAAACACTCATTTTTGCACGTTTATTCAATACATCTCATTCACCTAAGGATAAGTCTTCTTCAGCATCCACATGGCGGCCATTTTGAAAAAAAATCGAGAACAGGTTGGCTAACTAAAAGAAAGGTGAGAATGAAAGAGAGTTTGAGGAAGATAGTAAACGATAGAACAAAGAACTGTAAAGAGAAGATTTAGTAAGAGAAAGAGAACACAATAAATCAAAGAAAAAGGGATAAAGATATAATAAGAGGAGAAAGAGAGAGGAAAAGCATATGGAAATAAAAGGAAATGAGCCGGGATGGAGAAACACATATTGAAAAAAAAAAGGAGAAATGGAGTGGTTAGTGAGAAAGAGAGAAGCAACCATTTTCTTTACAAGAGGAAAAAAGTGTTTGTATGGAAGCGGTTTACTCGGTGAACCAGATACTTGTTCATTTCCCACCGGCGACAGTGCTCAGCTTTTGTATATCTAAAACAACGTCAACAGTTATCTAATCCTCAATTTCAAGGCCTGTATGCCGCTCGAACTTGAAAGAAAATTTTGATCTTGCGACGGAGAAGGGTCATCATATTGTGTAACAAATGGCTGGGAGAAAACAATGGCGAAAAAGTTGATTTTCTTTAAAAAAAGAAAGAAAATTGAAAGAGACAGAGTTAAAAGAAAGAAAGAATAAAAGAAGGAAAGGAAATTGAATGAGAGTTAAAAGAAGGAAATAATAAAAGAAAGAAAGAATAAAGAATAAAAGAAAGAAAGGAAAAAGAATAAAAGAAAGAAAGAAAATTGAATGAGCGTTAAAAGAAAGAAAGAAAAAAAGAAAGAAAGAAAGAAAGAATAAAGAATAAAAGAAAGAAAGGGTAAAGAATAAAAGAAAGAAAGAAAATTGAATGAGGCAGAGTTAAAAGAAAGAATAAAAGAAAGAAAAAATAAAAGAAAGAAACAATTTGGTTGATTTTGTGTAGCGGCATATCGACAATTCTATGGGTTTTCATGCCGAAATCTAAATATTTTGTACTCAATGTTATTTTATTACTTATTTATTTTTTGGAGATAATAATGGTTATAACGATACAAGTCTTACTAATTAACCCATAGCTAGGGGGAAAGAGGTGGATTCTTAACATTTTCAAGGGTATTTATGCGTAAGTGAATATAACGAACCCAACTGGAATTGGAACTCGGCTCTCCGATTAACAATTCCGAGCCATTATCCATTACACCACCGGCACATCAAAGCTTAGAGTACTTGGTATTCCCAAGTGGTCACCTATCCAGGTACTGAACAGGTAAGACGTTGCTGAACTTTGGTGATTCTACGGGAACCGGAGAAGAAAAGAACGAAATTTAAAAGGAAGAAAGCATGAAAAAAACCCAAAAAGGATGTAATCCATTTAATTGAAAGAAAATTGACCAAAAAAAGGGAGCAAAAAAAGAAAAAAAGAAAACAAAAGTAAGAAAGAAAAATAAAGAAATGAACAAGTGAAGCAAGTTAAAAAAAAAAGAAAGAAAAGAAAGTTTTAAAACAAAATAAAAAAATGAACGAGTGAATGGGGTTTAAAAGCAAATAGAAACGTTCTTGATTGTGAAGCTCTATGTAGCCGAACGGGCAGAGCCCGCAGGATATGACGGAAATTTCTTGTGCTAATCGGGACATAGGTTCGAATCATGATAGAAGGCGCATTGTCTGTAATAATTTGTTTTGCGTAGACGAAAATAAATATACTATTTAAAATAAATCCAGAGTCTACTCAAATGCGGGCATCCACTAAAACTTAGGCTTGAAATAATTACAATATGTCGGATTAATTCAGTTTTTTTCGACGAAAATTAATATATTGTTTAAAATAATCGAAACATCTAGTCAAATATGAGTAACCCTAAAAATAACGTTTAACGAGATAAAAATCTGTCGGATACATAAATAAAAAATACATTAGTTATATATATATATATATATATATATATATATATATATATATATATATATATTAGTGGTAAATATACACACACAAATGCAAAATATATAAATATATATACATACATGCATACACATATATATATATTTAGTATAAAAAGAATTACAAGAGGATAGAATCCAGGTAGAACTCAATGTCCAGGACAGAGTAAGGATATAATAAAAAGGTTTAAACACTAATATTCCATGGTCATAATTTATTCCATTGGAATTGTAAATCCGATCCAATTCATCAGACCTACAAATACACAGCAGCCCTTTTATAAATGCCCTTCGCATTTAGTTCCCCACACCCCATCTCTCTTTCTCCCCCTTTTTCTTTTCTATTCCTTTCCCTCTCTCATCTTCTGATCTTTAAGATTATATCGTCTATTGTGTGTGTATGTCATCATAAAATGTATACTCTTTTCCGTAAATCTTTAATGTATTAGACATCCGAGAATATTCATGTTTCTCTCACTTAAACCGTCTTTGACTCCCCTCTTTAAACTTCTCTCTGTTAAATTTTAATCCCCCCTTCATCTTTAGACCTTCCTGTTCTTCTCTCATCTGTTACCCCTCCCTATAGCTTTCATTTACTCTAACATTCATCCCAAACTCTCATACATACATTCTCACTAAATTTTACGATTCCAAAGGAATAAATTATGACCATGGAATATTAGTGTTTAAGCCTTTTTATTATACATACATATATATATATATATATATATATATATATATATATATATATATATATATATATATATATATGTCCACTGACGATTGGACTAGGCGATTGCTGGAGAGTCTGTCTACGAAACTACATTGTCGGAATGCTGAAGGTAACCTCAATCAGCTCAATGATAATATTTATATTTGTATTAATCCTATACACACACACACACACACACACACACACATATATATATATATATATATATATATATATATATATATATATATAGAGAGAGAGAGAGAGAGAGATAGATAGATAGATAGATAGATAGATAGATAGATAGATAGATGAACAGAAATAAATGATAAATAAATAGATAGATAGATAGATAGATAGATGTGAACAGACTGTCATAGATAGATAGATAGATAGATAGATAGATAGATAGATAGATGTGAACAGAGTGTCATAGATAGATAGATAGATAGATAGATAGATGAACAGATAGAATAAATAGATAGATAGATAGATAGATAGATAGATAGATAGATGTGAACAAACTGTGATAGATAGATAGATAGATAGATAGATAGATAGATAGATAGATGTGAACAGAGTGTCATAGATAGATAGACAGATAGATAGATGTGAACAGGCCGTGATAAATAAATAGATAGATAGATAGATAGATAGATAGATAGATAGATGTGAACAGACTGAGAAAAGATAGATAGATAGATAGATAGATAGATAGATAGATAGATAGATAGATGTGAACAGACTGTGATAAATAAATAAATAGATAGATAGATATGAACAGACTTTGATAGCGAAAAAAATAATAAAGCTTAAACATTAATTGAATAAGGAAGGTCAGATCCAGAACAGAATAGATAGATAGATAGATAGATAGATAGATAGATGGATGGAGGGCGAAAGAAATACGTAGTAGAACTGACAAATATAATCAGATAGACTTGAGGTAATTTAAAATATATTACAAGAAAAAAGCAAAACAAAAGAATAAAGATTGTTAAAAATTGTACCAAATGTGTTTGACGTGCATAAAACAGAAAAAAAAAACAATAAATTCTCAAAAAGTAAAATATTAAAATATATTAAAGTAAAAATATTAATTTCTTTTTCTATTTTGTCTTTTATTCTCTTTTTTTCGGGTTATATATTTTATTCTTTGCTTCCTCCCTTCTTCGATATCCCAGAATGAAGAGAATCTTGATAACTGCAACCGTTCTCTGCAAGAAGAGGTCCACAAGTGCAGACAAGCGTATTATAGAAATGATATATGGGTCTGTCTCGTTGTGATGAAGTCGACACACCTGGGAAAACGGCAAAGTGACTGCCGACCTGCCAACCATCCCTCCAGTCAGGTTTATCAGTCAGCTAGTATACTAAGTACTGACTAATCGCTTTCTGAGTTTCATATCGACATTTCCATCTCTTCACCCTTCCATACGAACAGCCCTGAATAAGATAAAATGTTTCATACATATATATCTGCATGGATGCGTCGTCTCTCGTTGAAATATATATATATATATATATATATATATATATATATATATATATATATATATATACAACGGCTTCCTTAAGTACCTTATAGACCACCAAATTAGACTATTCCTCCCCAAAGCAAGTAATAACGATAGCGAACACACAGCCAAAAATCACATACACATTTATTACAAAAAACAAATGCATATTAATTACAAACAAGATGAATCTTCTCTAAGGCATATTGTAAAGAAATATACTACTCCAATTGATCCGAATAAAAAAATCAAATTTATTATCTATTATAAAAAATTTAAGACAGCTAACCTTATCCTCAAAAATAACAACACACCAGTTAAATCAAAATGACAAAGAACGAATATTATCTATGAGCTCAAATGCCCCTTATGGAACTGTGTTCCTGATCAAACCGGACTCATAAATAATTACATCGGTTACACAACTACATGCTTATCCAGACGGCTTACGTTGCACCTATCTGATCACAGCTCCATTAGAACCCATTTAAACCCATACACAGATTTACCCGATTCAATTAGGAACATACGAGTAGAAAACAAATATATTAACTGCATCTAACTGCAAAAAAAAAGATTAAAATTAATGGAAGCTTTAATAATAAAAAAGAAAAAGCCAACTCTTAACAATATTAACTACGAACAAGGCCACAATAAGCTAACCGTATTTGGAAATTAAAAAACATCTCTATAACACATTAAACATACACAGAACTCACACACTCAACTAAGCTGAAAATCGAATCATCCTTGATAATCGCTAAAGGTATAGCCGAAAGCGCTCGGAAATATAAAACATTTGGACAGTTCTTACACACCCTTTGTCCAGAAAAGAAAGCTCTTTGTCGAACATGAGAAAAATTAAATAAAAAGCTTAACCGTAGTATCTTGTCTGTCGTTTTAATGAAACATGCATATATATATATATATATATATATATATATATATATATGTGTGTGTGTGTGTGTGTGTGTGTGTGTGTGTGTGTGTGTGTGTGTGTGAAATATAAAAAAATAGGAAAGAACTCGTTAGGTAAATAATCCAAAGTTCTTTAGTTCTTTAGTAAATAGAGCCTTTTGAAACATGTGAACTCTTATGTAGCGATGGAATCGTATTTTTAGATAAATAGATAATTATATATATATATATATATATATATATATGACTAAAAATATATGTAAAAACGTTGTTGTACAATAATGTATACTTCGACTTCTGGTTGATTTTAGTTGGTTGTTTTGTTTTATGGCATATCAACATCAGTGGGTCATTCAGTGCCAACACATTTTTTAAAATAGGTTCATAGCGATAGTTTGGTAAAGAAAAATATGTATATATGCATACATATTTGAACCATTTTTCAATTACTCATATTTTTGAGTACAATCCAACTTCTTTTAGGAAATTTACAATCTTGGATAGTTTTATTTTCGCAAAATGTTTTCTTTTTTTTAAATTACTCACTTGGTAATATTTTTTCACACTAAATCAAAATCTACACACTCTAACAGTATATATTTCACTGTAAATTTGAATTATTGCTGATAATAATTTTTCCTTCAAAAATGATTGCTTGTAATAATTTTTTTTACTACAAAGTATTTCTGGTATTAAAACCTATTTTTACACAAGTTTGGGTGTTAACTATTTGCCCATAGCTGGGACCCTAACAGGTGCTACCACCCCAGGTCAGGGCAAACCTGTGAACACCAGCAATTAAGAGGTGGTTTCACGCTTCTCAAAAGCTCCTGATCAGAGACCTTGCTGTTGGACGTAGTTTATCGTCATGCCCTGGACGCGGACGTAGTTTACCGTCTTACCCAGGACCCTGATATAGTTTATAGTCATACCCAGGACACGGATGTAGTTCATCGTCATACCCAGGACGAGATCTGGGTTTGGAGATTAACTATTTGCCCATAGCTGGGACCATAAAAGGTGCTAGCACCCCGGGTCTGGTTGGAACTGGGAACACCAGCAATTAAGAGGTGATTCCACGCTCCTCAAAACCGCCTGATCAGAGGCCTTGCTTGTCATCTCTACCCAGGATACGAATGATGTTTACTTCTGGTTGAGAAATCTCCCATGGCCATCTTCAGCAACCAGAAGAATTCACTGAAGAAATTGGGTGAAAGTTTAATGAGTTGTAAGCACAAAGAAAAATATGTCAGCACACCTTGCCTCAGATCTGTTTAACTTGGTGGGTGAAAAGTTCTGGCTATCACAATTTTCAAACAAATTGGCATACGAGGAAAAGTGGGGTGGGGGGAAAGAAAGCACCAGAAATCACCGAAAAGGGCAAAAGAAATCGTCTAGTACCTTAAATTTCTGGTACAAAGAAAAAAATCAGCGAGGAATAGATTTAATACGCTAAAAAAAAAATCCTAATGAGCCAGATACTACTTACCTAGGGTTTACAACATAGGATCATCAGGGTGAACTGACTCACCCTGATGATCCCATCTGGTGAAACCTAGGTAGGTAGTATATATATATATATATATATATATATATATATATATATATATATATATATATATATAATTTGTGTGTATTCATCCTAAGATATTTATATTGCCCTCACACACTTTTTTATATTAATTTTTATATTTCCCTTTAATATTCTTTTTCTAATATATATTTGTTAATTTAATAATAATAATAATAATAATATATATATATATATATATATATATATATATATATATATACTCGACTCTCCCGTCGAATTCGACTTAGGAGGGTCAAGCAGATCAGTTCCGAGCAGAACATGAGATTTGATTATAGTGGTGAAGCTTTCGTGCAGGATCAACCACACATTTTGTAGGGCCGAATACAGGGACCTGGTGCACTACGACCCTCCTGCAGGTTTTGAAATCAGAGCTGTCCTTCTCTTAGACGAGTTGCTATCCAAGGCTATAGAACCCAGTCTGTCCTGCTATTTACCAATACATTTTCAGGATTTTTCAAACAGTCACTTCATAATAATTTTTTGAGAAAAAAAAACAGACAAGTGGAGGAAAAAAAGGAAGAAAACAGTGGAAAAATGAAGATGAAAAATAGAAAGGAAGGAAAGAAGGAAAAAAAAAACAGGAAGTGGTGTAAGTCAAGATATGAGTAGTAGTCAGAGGGGAAAGGAAGAGAGAGAGAGAAGGAAAAGAGAGAAAAAAATAACCTATTTAATACACCCAGTAGATGTCAAACAATAGATCGACCAAATGAACCTTCAGAAATTAATGAAACAAAAAATAACTGAAGAAGACCGGAGCGTACAACGGCCGAAACGTTGTAATAAATATGGCGACAAAGATGAGAACAATAGTCCGAATAATGTAAATAATGGACTTTATTTCCAAAATTGTAGAAATGCAATAAAAAATAAGCAGGCAGAACTTTTCTATTCTTTTTATTCAAATTTGTTTGGATGCAAAAATATACGTCATATTAGGGACCTCCTCCCCAAAAAAAAACGCGATACTTAAGGCTTTAGATGAATTTTAAAAAATGAAAAATTTTTCTTGATGATTTTATTTTAGTTTTAATATCAACTTAATAGATTAAATTTAATACTTGTAATAAATAAAATCCTTTTCTGCTGTATTTCAAAAACTAATTTAAATTGACTGGTCGGAGATTTATCTTTTTGTTGTTAATAAAATACCTGATTAGAAGATTTTTTTAGTCGTCTTTTATCGCAATGTAATTCTCGTTATTAAAAAAATCTTCCAAAATTAAAATACACTTTCTGAAACTTTATTTGAAGCACATTGACGAATTTAAAGTAAAATTAATCTCATGTGAAACAAATAATATTTAATTTACGTTTAAAATATCGCAGAAGTTCATTTTTTAATCCGACAGTAGCTGTTTTGACTTTTGAACAACCGGAGGCTTTATCTGTAAAAAAATAATCTAAGAAAATTATGTGAGCGCTTTTTTTTCATATATAATTTTTAAAAACTCAATAGTCTTAAAAATTTAGTAAATCCGTAATCTAATGATTTATTGAAATATTGACTTTTAATTTACTGTAGTCATCGCTTTTATTTTCGGATAATATCGTGCCTGATTGCTTGTAATTACCAAAATGGGCATGTTTATCCACATATAAAAAATTATTTTAAAAATATTAGTTTTTGTTGATTTGTATTAAGCATTTCTATTTATAATTAGTAAATATAGATTGCACATAATGTTATCTAAAATGCTGGAATTCATACAGAATTTTAAAAGATTTAAAATTTAATAAATTTTTATAATTAATATTTTAAAAAATGAAAACAATTCTTGTAAAAATACACAATTTATCGATTTTTTTTTCATAAAGCAATAGTCCACTTATTATATCTTATTTATGAAAGCAATTAAAAGTTTTTATTGCATTTTTAATTTACGATTCAGAGCAGATTTTCGGTAAATGGTGTTTCCGTTGCATAAAAACAAATTGATGTTTTAATTTCTTCAAGTTCTGCTTTTGACTAACGTAAATATGAAAAAAGGGAAATGTTAATTTCTATAAATTTCATAAAATTTTATAAGTGGGGGTAACAGATGTGAAAATAAAATATTTTTTACCAAGTTTTTCTAAAAACAACATTTTAAAAATAATTTCATTATTTTTTTGAATATGTCCTGAAAATTGATTAAAATCTGACAATTAATTAACTTTTGCAAGAATTTCTAAAACAACGTGTTTTTAAAGTAAAAATAAGACGCTAAAAATCCCGATACTTATTTTGCTTACGCAATAAAAATCAAGATTTTTAACAAAAATTTCGACGTGCGAGAACGTATCAAAAAGATTAATAAAATAATTTGGTCTTTACTCTTAATAATAACATAAACATTTTGCCGATAAAACTTTGTTTTCGTCAAGTTTGTGGGCTTTTTTGGACATGATATGCTCTTTTTTAGAAGATTTTTGTAGGTACCTAGTTTATATATATATATATATATATATATTGCCTGAAAAACCATACCAGTCAGTGAAATTGGGTAGACAGAACTTTTGAGGGCCCTCGATAGATATGCTAGCAGAAAGCCACAAGACCTCAAGGCGGAGGGCTTCAGCCTGCTGGCCTTGTTCAAATTGTTGATCACGCTAGATAACACGCTCTCTCTCATAAACTATAACTAACGTCTGCTCACTATAGTTGCAGTATAAACTGCAGGTGGGCTCTGAGCGAACATCTGCACTAGGGATCGGTTAGCCTCCTTAATAGATATTTATCCTCGGTACGAGTGGCCATCCATTATATATATATATATATATATATATATATATATATATATATGAATTTCAAGAGGATAGAATCCCGGTAGAACTCAATATCCAGGACAGAGTAAGAATATAATATAAAAGGCTCAAACACTAATATTCCATGGTTATAATTTATTACATTCGAGTCGTAATCACGATCCAATTCATCAGTCCTTCAAATTGAAAAAGAAATCAGAGGTCTGATGAATTGGATCGTGGTTACGATTCCAATATAATAAATTATAAGTATGGAATATTAGTGTTTGAGCCTTTTATATTATATATAATAAATAAATTTTATAATTATATATTATATTTTGTATAAATAAATTATTTTTATAATTATATATTATATTATATTATATTATATATATATATATATATATATATATGATCAATCCCCGATCCCATCCACGTTTTGTGTATTTTTCTTTATTAACGTGGTCATCAAGTGAAATTTGATGAAATTTTTTCTTCGGATATTCTTCACGTCTCTCTTCTTCAGTATCTGTCTATATTTCTGAGATGAGGTATTATGTACATTATTTACATTATTTGGACTATTGATCTCATCATTGTCACCATATTTATTACAACGTTTCGGCCGTTGTATGCTCCGTCCTTCTTCAGGTGGTTGGAATGTCCTCAGGGACACATGGCACAGTGGACAAAGGTGTTAGTTACATCCAGTGACAGGACCCAAAGGATATGAGTTCAATACCCGGTTAAGGCAGTGGAGAACATTCAGAGGGGATTTATCAGGAGATAACTGATAACTGACAATTCATTAAACATGGCACGTTGAACTAGAACAGTAAGCGAAATGAAGGGTCCAGTTCGATATTCCAACCACCTGAAGAAGGCCGGAGCATACAACGGCCAAAAAGTTGTAATAAATATGGCGACAAAGATGAGGACAATATTCCGAATAATGTAAATAATGTCTCCCTTCTTTCATTTTAATCTTGTTTTTCATTCTTTCCTTCACTTTTTCTCTTTTATTTGCTTTTAAGCCTTCTTCGGGGATTCTTCTTCCTCTTCATCATCATCATCAACAACATCTTCTTCATCATCATCATCATTATCATCATCTTTTTCTTCATCTTCATCATCACCTACTTCATTATCATCATCACCTCATTCTTCATCATCATCAACAACATCATCATCTACTTTATCATTATCATCATCTCCTTTTTTCTTCTTCTTCTTCTTCTTCTTCTTCTTCTTTGTTCTTCCGTTCCCGTCTCACTTTTCTCTTTTTTTCCCTTTCTTGATTATACTTCATTTTCACTGCTTTATTTTCTAACAGCTCTTATATTTTCTTAACGTATCTCGTCTTTTCCATATCGTTTTTCATTCTCTCCTTCACTTTCCACCCTTTTCATATTTATGCTTTTCCTTTTCTTTCTCACACCTTCTTCTTCTTCTTCTTCTTCTTCTTCTTCTCCTCCGCCCCTTCTTCTTCCTCTTCTTCTTCGCCTTTTCTTCTGCTTCTTCTTCTTCTTCTCTTCTTCTCCTCTTCTTCTTCTTCTTCTCTCCCTTTTTGTCTTCGTTACACCCTTTTCATCGTCTCTTCCGTCGCTTTGCCCTCTAACTCACCTTGATGACATTTTCTTTTTCTTATCCACTTCCTTCTCGTCCTCCATTTTACGTTTATTCTTCTTCCCTTTTTCTCTCTTCTTCTTTTCCTTTTTCCTTTGCCCTCTTACACTTGTTTTACAACCTTTCAATTCACCCGCTTTCATTTGCTCCTTCAATATAGCCCCTATCAAGGAATTAGGGTCTATTTGCTTTTTTGAAAGGATTTGTTATATGGATTTTGTTCAAGAAACCAATAGACGCTGTAAACATCAAAGCTACAGGCCCTTGGGGGAAAAGCACAAGCAGGTTTAGAGTGAAAGGCTGGCTTCAGGACGTTCAGAAGAGAATTTTACGATAAAATCACGATACGGACATCTGATAGTAATTCCTGACATCGTAAAACCAAGGTAACGCAACTCCATTAAAACGAAACCTACCTACCCAACCTGGTCTTTTTTTTATTTCTTTCGCAGTTTCTCGTGTATTTATGTTCCTCTCATATACAAGGTTTCCGATTTATATTCGTCTTCGTCTGTTTTTACAATTTTCTTCCAAACATCAATCTCCTCTTTTTTAATAGTTCACGTTGCTTTTTCATCAGGGCTACTGTTTACTCAGCATATGTATGTTGCCATGGTTTCCACGATACTTGGGGTGGAACTAATGCTACCCAGGTCATCGTAACCATATCAACTAACAAGGTTCGTATCGTTTTTCCAGATACCTTTCTTCTTTTTTTCGCTTTTTGTCTTTTCTTTCTTCCATTATTCTGTTTTGGTTTTTCTTTCATTTTGGTTAGTTCTTTTTATTCATTTTTTTTTCCTTTTTATTTCTTACTTTTATTCCTTTTCTTTCATTCTTTTTTTCTTCATCTTGTTACTTTCTATGTTTGCTTGTTTCTTTCTTTCCTAGTCTTTTCTTCTCTTTCACAGATGCTTTATTTTATGTCTGTAGTTCTTTTCTTTCAGACATTCTTTTTTTGTTGTCTTCTTTTAAATATTCATCCAACCATTCTCTTTTCATTTTATCATTTATCTGACTCTGTAACATACTCTCGTTTTTCCAACCATTTTTTTCTTTTTTTTACTTTTTATTTTTCTTTCTTTCTTTCTATCTATTCTTTCTTTCTTTCTTTCTTTCTTTCTTTCTTTCTTTCATTCATTCATTCTTTCTTTCTTTCTTTCAAGCATACATCCATTTTTTACTGTATTTTTTATTTTCTACAGAATTCTTTCATTCTGCTTATCTTCTTTCTGAAACAGTTCTTTCTTTCTTTCTTTCTTTCTTTCTTTCTTTCTTTCTTTCTTTCTTTCTTTCAAACATCCATCGATTCATTTTACTGTATTTTATTTTTCCTTTCATTTTCTCCAGAATTCTGTCTTTCTACTGAATTTCTTTCAGAAACAGTTCTTTTTCTCTCCTTCTTTCATTCTTTCTTCCTTCCTTTTTTCTTTCTTTCTTTCTTTCTTTCTTTCTTTCTTTCTTTCAAGAATTCCTTGATTCTTTTTACTGTATTTTCTCTTTCCTTTCATCTTATCCAGAATTCTTTCTACTTAATTTCTTTCAGAACCAGTTCTTTCTTTCTTTCTTTCTTTCGTTCTTTCTTTCGTTCTTTCTTTCTTTCGAATTCAATAATGAATATTAAGACGTTTATCAAAATTTTTTATTTCCTTCAAATTTTCTATCTTGATCAAGAAAAATGGAATCATGGAACCGTATTCAAATTCCGATCTAGTCTGTGGCATTCATTTATGCAATTATGTACTAAGAAAGGTTATGAGTTCCAGACGTAGCCAGGAGCTAAAATGATTACGTAAACTGATGCCGTGGTGCCACCGACCACATGAGAAGGCTAATTCCATATTCCAACCTGTCGATATGGCACCAGCTACAAGCTAAATGGCAACGTAAACAGGTCTCTCTACCGAGGTGGCACCAACCATATGAGAAGAATAACTCCAAATTCAAACCTGTCGATATGGCACCATCTGCGAGGTCAGTGGCAACGTAAACAGGTCTCTCTACACTACGCGGCACCAACCATAGAAGGAGGATAACTCTAAATTCAAACCTGTCGATAAGGCACCAGCTACGAGCTAAAAAGTAACGTAAACAGATCTCTCTATCCCGGGGTGGCGCCATCCATAGGAGAATGATAACTCCAAATTCAAACCTGTCGGTATGGCAGCATATGCGAGGTCAATGGTAAGGTAAACAGGTCACTCTCTCCCGGGGTGGCACCAACCATAGGCGAAGGATAACTCTAAATTCAAACGTGTCGATATGGCACCAGCTACGAGCTAAATGGTAACGTAAACAGGTCTCTCTACCGGGTGTGGCACCACCCATCGGAGAAAGATAACTCTAAATTAAAACCTATCGATATGGCACCATCTGCGAGGTCAATGGTAACGTAAACAGATCTCTCTCTCCCGGGGTGGCACCAACCATAGGAGAAGGATAACTAAATTCAAACCTGTCGATATGACACCAGCAGAGGAGCGTTCAGTTAGCAACGTCTATTTTACTGTCTTTAATGTATAATCTTCCATGTGGCTAAATCGGTTAAAGACACGTCAAGCTATATGACGGTTCCGTATAGGATACAGGTTCGATTTCTTTAGGGGGAGAATATTTTGTATGAAGATTTCTCGGACATTCAAACCCGTAAATATTATGAACAGAGCATTTACTTAAATATTTGTATCGATAAAAAGAATGTATAAACATGAAATGTCTTAAAATAATTGTCGGAATTTTCCATTTCATAATGTGCGACATATATATATATATATATATGTATATATATATGTCTATATAGCTTTCTACTTGATTGGCATTTAGGTCCCACCTTTTACTTTTGAAATATATATATATATATAAAATAGCTGGCCACTCCTATTCGAGGATACCTGTCTACTAGGGCGGCTAGTCAATCCCTATTGAAGACGCATGCTAAGGCGCATTTTTGTTTATTCAACACACCCAACTGTGGTTTATACTGCAACTCGGCTGAGCAGGCAATAATTACTGTTTCTGGGAAAGAGTGTGTTATCTACCGTGATCAACAATTGGAACAAGGCCAGCACGCTCAAGCCCTCATCCATGATGACTTGTGTCTTCGGGCTAGCACAGCTATCAGTCTAACGAATTTCACTGATAAGGCTTGGGTCAACCCGTGATATGGTTTTCAGGCACTTTCCCATATATATATATATATATATATATATATATATATATATATATATATATATATATCATTGCAAAAGTCCGTATCCAATTAGAAAAAAAAATTACATCCTCATAACAAACATTTATTTATGACATCTTCCCGAAATAGATTAACACAAATATCAAAGGTATCGGGACATTAGTTTCTTCCAATTTTCTTAAAGCTTAAATATAAAAATTTGTAATCGTTTGCTATTTGTTCATTTTACACACACACACACACACACACACACACAAAACACACACACACACACACACACACACACATATATATATATATATATATATATATATATATATATATATATATATATATAAACCGTGGGTACGTAAACAATTTCTAGGAGAGATTTTCAGGTAGAAAAAATGGCCATCTGAATGGTGCAATTTTGTGTTTCATTCTTTGTAATTCCCATATATATATATATATATATATATATATATATATATATATATATATATGAAGAAATATAGTTTTAAGGTGTGATATATAGATAGAGCCTATGAATATATATATATATATATATATATATATATATATATATATATATATATGTATAAATTGGGGGATATGAGATTGTGATCTTGGGTTTCACGCTATTGCGATCCTCAGACAAAGTGGTTTATTGTTATTATTCCGTTATTGTACTTAGATTTGTTGAATTTAAGCGCAGTACTAGACTGGCGTCGAGATCTCATCAATTTACATTTGCGCTTGCTAGATGTTGCAGTAAATTCTATGCTAACAGTTCTTTTCTCGCACTTCTCGCCTGTGGATCTCCCTTCTGTCTCCATACCTCCTAGTCAATTTAATCTTCAAATATTTAAATGCAATGTCAATCGCTGTCCTTTTTTACTCTTTCTTCTTCCTGCTCATTATTAATATTCCTGTTCCTAATTCTTCCATATCCCTTGTTTCTTAGGTATTTTAATCTTTTGTATGAAGGATTCCTATATATATATATATATATATATATATATATATATATATATATATATATATATATAAAATCATCCAGTGTGGCTAGACACGCGATTGTTTAAGCTGGGATCGAAACCCGACCAAATTGTTATCAGTCGGCAACTCTTACCCTTAGGCTCATGCTATGGAGAAGGGGAATTTTAACGCATTATATACGTGATATAAGCGTTATAAGCTAACAGAGTGTTCTGTTCATTTCGAACAGCTTAGCATTATAGCTGCAGCAGCTGTCAAATTCCCTTTCTTCCAAAGTGCTCAACCCACGAAGGGGAGCGTATATAGTCATCTACAGACAGACTGTTCCGTTGTATCACAGCTCTTTAGTGTAGCTAGACACGCGATTGCTTCAAGACGAAATCGAAACAGTTAATACAAATATGAAATCTGTTACCTAGCTGATTGATTTTATCTTCAGCCTCTTGACTCCGGAGTTTCATAGACGGAACCTCAAGAAATCACTCCGTTCACTCGTCAGGGGATATCAGCAATTGACTGTTTATATTTATGAGTAAAAGTGCTCAATATCAAAGATAGACCCTGTGTAAGAATAAAAGTGGACCTCAGTCAACACCTAACGGCGACAGTTTGTTTCATGCTTCAACATAGTCTTAAGGAATTGGAACTCCGTTCTCCTGTTAACAATTCCGAGCCATTATCCATTACACCAACTGCACATCCAAGCTTACAGCACCTGATATTCCCAAGCGGTCACCTATCTAGGTACTGATCCGACACGACGTTGCTTAACTTCGTTGATCGTACGGGAATCTGTGTTTCAACGTGATATGGTCGTAAGACAAATAGAAAGATTAAGGTTGCAAACATTACTTAGAATTACAAAGAATAGGTGGTTGTGGAGAGTCATGATCTAAACCAGTGCAGTTCATAAAAAAGAATCAGACTAAAAACTTTATCTTCAGCTTAACAGTTTTGAAATCATCACATGTGATGACTCATCGACAAGAGAAATATCGACCAGGCAATTGAGTGATTGTGTTTCTGCTTTGTGTTCGATACTTCGTTAAAATTGGAATTCAAATTGCTTATCTCTCATTCTGACGTGTTATCGAACGACTTGTTTGGCTTATTTGAATTATAGCGAAGAAAAAAAAAACCGGTAATTATATCATTTTTAAATATTTTTTTTTTCAGTTAAACGCGTGTTTTCAAATTGTTTCAAATACAAATTCGATTTTGAAGCAAGTGCTGCAAGCAGTTATAGATTTCGAAGATACGTGTGAATATCGATATCATCGATCTGAAAAGTCGCCACTCTCTGCACCGACCGATAAGAAAGAAAGGAGTGAAAAACAGCACGTAACAGAGAAAAAAAACAGAAGAATTTATTTAAATAAAAACAGAGAGACATATTTTACAAGTCTGGCAAAAGGAATATCATGTTAAGGAAAATAGCATCGTCAAATTTATCGGGGATGACTAAGAAATTAGTACATGTTCTATAGAACCGTGCTTGTCAAACTATCTCATATGGCGAGCTGGCAGTTTTTTTTTTTTTAAAGATATATCTTATTTCAGTGTCATTTTAAGACTATCTTAACTAAACAGAAGCACATGATGTCTTATTCATTCTTAGGTCAGTCATTATTGACATTTACAATACCTGCACAGAGATATTTAAATGCAAATCATTTAATCATTGTAATGTAATGATCACTATTAACAAAAAAGAAGTCATTTAGTCAGGCCACCCGTACGTTGACTGTAGAACAAAAAAAAATCTGTCTATATCTCTGAGATGAGGTATTATGTAACCTACTTACATTATTCAGACTATTGTCTTCATCTTTGTCGCCATATTTATTACAAAGTTTCGGCCGTTGTACGCTCCGACCTTCTTCAGGTGGTTGGAAATATCGAACTGAACCCTTTATTTCGCTCACTGGGGTAGACTGTTCTAGTTTCACGCGCCATCTTTAATTGATGTCATTTATCAGTTATTTCCTATTAATTTCCCTCTGAAAGTTCTCCACTGCCTTAACTGGGTATTGAACTCACATTTCGCTCACTGGTATAGACTTTTCTAGTCACGCGTGCCATGTTTTTAATGGATGTCAGTTATCAGTTATCTCCTGTTAATTCCCCTTTCCAGGTTCCCGACTGCCTTAACCGCGTATTGAACTCACGTTCTTTGGCTCTTGTCACTGGATGTAGCCAACGCCGTGGAGAAATTGGAGAGGGGAATTAACAGGAGATAACTGATAACTGACATCGTTTAAAAACATGGCACGTGGAACTAGAACAGTCTACCCCAGTGAGCAAAAGAAAGGGTTCAGTTCGACATTCTAACCACCTGAAGAAGGTCGGAGCGTACAACAGCCGAAACGTTGTAATAAATATGGCGACAAAGATGAGGACAATAGTCCGAATAGTGTAAATAGTGTAGGGTGATTAATGAGTTCAAAGTCGCTGTCATGTACAGGAAACATTGAAAGCAATAACTTATTCATCGGAGCATTGTTCTGATGAAACAAGTCCCTTTTCGTCAGTTTTTCTGGGCTTTTGGTATTGATAACCTTTTGTCAATTGATTTAGCACTTCGACATAGTTCCCTTCTTTGATGGTGTTGTCTTTTTGAAGATAATGAATAAATACAATGCCTTTTGCATCTCGGCAAAAAAAACTCAGACCATCTCCTTCCCTGCAGATGAAAAGGCCTCACCTTTTTTAGGATCAGGTGCAGAAGGATGTTTCCACTGCATTGTCTCTGGCGGAAAATGCTGAATATAATTCTCACCTTGGGTTAGGAAAACGTTCAGATTTTAATGTGATGTGATCACCCTGTTGGGCTTTGGATCGGGTGTCAGAAGACATGGCATCCTCCGAGTGGAAACCTTTCGTCATACCAAATTTCAATCTTCTAAACTCTTTCACGGGAAATGCTAATAACATTGGCTGTTTCATTTACAGTCAATATCCTGTCATCAACATGTGGCGAAAATGATCAATGTTTTCCCCGGTGATATCAGTTGCAGGCCGTTCAGACCAAGGATCATATTTAAGACTCTCCCCTCCCCCGAAATTCTGCTTCCACTTTTGCACATTTGCTAAAACTTGGTCTTCACTATGTCAGTATGAATGTCCTTGGAGGATATACCTTGTTTCGCGGGTACTTGATAATATCACGATGCCAATTTTTGTCTATTTTCAAGAGAAGTCACTGTTCGTTGCAATTGAAGTCTTCATTGAACAGTCAGATGTCAGTTTACCTGGAATGAAACAATGGAGTTATTAATAAGAAAAGTTGAAATTAATGCATGTAACATTTCACAGCTCTAGTCTTCCTTCTTAGTCAACCGATGGACTTTTCAACTCAACTTCCGTACATTTGAAGTCTTATTTGAACACTCAGACATCAGTTTAGAAACAATGCAGTTATTAATAAGAATAGTTGACGCCTTAGTAAACTGTCTGCTTTCTCTTTTAATTAACTTCTATTTCTAAAACAAGAATATATTTAACTAATACAAAACAAAATAATAACCCAATATCTGGGACGGAATCTTGTTTTATCAACTCTGCTAAATGTTATAAGAAATGCTTAAAAGAAACTTCTTAAATAACTTAAATAAAACAATACACACATACGGAAAAACACAAGAGTGGTTGGTTTTGGTTTTGGTTTTGGTTTTGGTTTGGTTTGGTTTGGTTTGGTTTGGTTTGGTTTGGTTTGGTTTCGGCATATCAATCTCAATGGATTATTTAATGGCAACAAAATTTTTATTGTTGGTAATATTTTTTCCTTCAAAAATTCTATTTCTGTCAATATTCTTTCTACAAACCTAATTCTCGTAATATTTTTTCTTCAAACACGCATCGCTGGTGATATTTTTTTTCAAAAATGTATTTCTGGCAATAATTCTTTCTTCAAAAATTTATTGCTAATATTAATATTTTTCGAAGTATGTCTTTTTTTCACAGAAATGTATTGCTGGTAATATATTTTTTTTAAAAAGTATTTCTGTTATTAAAACTTATTTTTACACTTTTATAGTGTTTTGACCTCAGTTTTGGGGTTTACTATTTACCCATAGGTGGGACCCTAACGGGTGATACCACTCCGCATCAGGGTGAATCTGGGAACACCAGCAACTAAGAGGTGCTTTCACGGTCCTCAAAATCTCCTGATCAGTGGCCTTGTTGTTGGAGGTAGTTTAACGTCTTACCCAGGATGCGGATGTAGTTCATCGTCATACCCAGGACGTGGAAGTAGTTTACCGTCATACCCATGACGCAGACGTAGTTTATCGTCTCACCCAGGACGCGGGCGTAGTTTATCGTCTCACCCAGGACGCGGACGTAGTTTATCATCTCACCCAGGATGCAGATATAGTTTATCGTCTTATCCAGGAGGCGGACGTAGTTTATCGTCATACCCAGGATGCGGATGTAGTTTATCGTCCTACCCATGACGCGGACTTAGTTTATCGTCTGACGCAGGACGAAGACGTAGTTTATCGTCTTGCCCAGGACGCGGTTGTAGTTTATCATCTTATCCAGGAAGTGACGCAGTTTATCGTCTTACCCAGGACGCGGATGTAGTTTATCGTCTTACCCAGGACGCGGATGTAGTTTATCGTCTTACCCAGGACGCGAAAGTAGTTTATCGTCTTACCGAGGAGACGGACGTAGTTTATTGTCTTACCCAGGACGCGGATGTAGTTTATCGTCTTACCCAGGACGCGAAAGTAGTTTATCGTCATACCCAGGACGCGGATGTAGTTTATCGTCTTACCCAGGACGGGCCCAAGTGGGATATTTTACAAAACACATTCATTGCTTTCTTCTTTCATGGTAGTGAATCTGACCACAATTTCGAATTAAAAAATGCACATTTCTTTTTATTTATATTCAATATCAGTTGTACGTATTGCTTAGTTTCGGCGGGCACATTCACTTATCATCCTACCTCTGTCTGATTTTCCCTATTTCATTAATTATTCGAACTTCTAACCCGATTTTTTATATTCATTTCTGTACTTTGCAAATGATATGATCGCCATCTTTGTTTTTTATACCGCAGTTCACCCACTGGAGAGTCAAGCAAGGTAGAATGCTACTGTAAAAATGGTTACAATGAATGGGAGACAATGATAAAAATGTTTGTGGTAGAAAGTGAGCATTATGAAGATATATGGTTTATATAACGGCTGACCCTTGACTTGAAGACAGTAGGATTGTAGTGTCCACGCCGGAGCCTGTTCGAGAATGTAGTATTTTTGTTTGTTTTTAGTCATATCACCCCAAGTAAAACAGTAAAGCCACTTACATACAAGGGGTTACTAAGTTTGAAAGAATAAGCAAAATAAAAAAAAATATTAAGGAGCGAGAACTATAGAAGAATATTCTGGAAAACAGTTAACTGTTAGATAGGAATAAAGTGTCGCTGCCTACACTTCAGTTTGAACATAGATCGCCAGTGAGTAAACACGGGCGATCCCATTATGAATCAACAGATCATGTGATGGCAAAGAAATGTATACGTGGAATTAGCGCGACATCTAAATGATCATTCTTTCTGTTCTATCCTCTGTTGCTATAATGACTACTCTTTCTACACTCTCCCCTATTTCTATACTATTCGCTAAACTATTTCGCTACACTGGTCACTATAAGGATTACTATACTGTAGCTGCTATTCAAGTGAGTATTACCCAGCAAGTACTATTAGTGCAAGTGCTATTCGAAGGCGTCTGACACAAGTATTGTTCAACGGCGTTACTATAGTTGTATCTGCGATTACAAAGTCTCTACTACAGCGAGCATTACGAAAGTGACAACGAGTATTCGTTGGCATTAGAAAAGTGGCAACAAGAGTTCGTTGACGTCACAAAAATAACGATTAAGATTTCATGTAAATTTTTGAAGATTAAATAACTGGAAAGCATGGAGCCGGAAGAGAGCTCCACAAAGAAGTACGAGAAAAGAAACTGTTAGCATAGAACTTACGGTTACATCTAGCCATTTCATCTGTAAAATGATGAGACCTAAAATTCGTAAAGTAGATGTACCAAATAGGAAAGCTCATCAGAACAATTACCATGAAAATACTTATAGAAAAATCAATTCAATTGTAAACATATGACACTTTGTTGTTAGCGCTTAAATTCCTAAAGTTATCGCGTCCTGGGTATGACGATAAACTACATCCGCGTCCTGGGTAAGACGATAAACTACGTCTAACAGCAAGTCCACTGATAATACGTTTTTGAAAAAATATTACCAGCTATACGTTTTTCAAAAAGTAATATTACCAGCTATAAGTTTTTGGAAAAATAATATTACCAGCTATATATTTTTGAAAAAAAAAATTAACTGAAATGGATTTTTGACCAAACAAAAATATTACCAGGAAAAAAAAAGTTGTCGGTATTAAATGATCCATTGAGGTTGATGTGCCGTAAAACAAAACAAAACAAACAAATCAAAGCTAAAATTATCTGTGAAAAACTGTATGAGTGGAATTTTTTCATACAATTCGAATGCAGGGGAAATGAGGATGATTCGACTCGCTGGAAGTTGCATGTGTTGTTCTTGTGTTAAATATCTGAACGAGTGGAACAAAAGAACGATACTCGTCTGAATATTTGACATGTAAATAGTTGTATAAAAACGATGATCTTATGTTGTTGACTTTGCGGTAAAATGGCCGAGAAGGTCTTTTTCCAAAAGACCACATCCACGATTCTGAATTCTATCTAGGTTGGAAAATAAGAAATGAGAAGCTCAGATCAATGCATGGTAGAAAATACACCATTTGGGTTCAATAGGTAATGACAAAGAATGGAAGAAGGAAGTAGATAGTCCTGGAGTGAGTTGACTCCTTTTTTCAGTATAAGTAACTCGAGGTCGTATGCTTATGATCTGTTTAATATCAATGCTTTCAGACCATGATCAAAGAGTCTGATTCTGATCCGTTGAAAACGAAGAGAGTTTCAAAAAGATCGTGAGAAAAGGCGTGTTTTAAGAAGTCTATGCCCATATTTTACATTAGTTTGCAGTGTTAAGACGTGGCTAAAAAATGAAATATCGAAGAATGGTACCCTGAACGCGAATACAAAATAAAATATATCTGTCTATATCTCTGAGATGAAGTATTATGACTACTTGCATTATTTATATTATTCGGACTGATATCCTCATCTTCATTGCCGTATTCACAACGTTTCGGCCGTTGTACGCTTCGGCCTTTATCTCATATTTCTCTGTCTATCTCTCTGAGATGAGGTATTATGATTACTTGCGTAATTTACATTATTCAGACTGTTATCCCCATCTTCATTGCCATATTCACAACGTTTCGGCCGTTATACGCTCCGGCCTTTATGTCATATTTCTCTGTCGATTCCTCTGTCTATATCTCTGAGATGAGGTATTATGATTATTTGCATTATTTACATTATTCGGACTATTATCCTCATCTTCATTGCCATATTCACAACGTTTCAGCCGTTGTACGCTCCGGCCTTTATGTCATATTTCTCTGTCTATTCCTCTGTCTATATCTTTGAGATGAGGTATTATGATTATTTTCAGTATTTACATTATTCACACTGTTATCCCCATCTTCATGACCATATCCACAACGTTTCGGCCGGTGTACGCTCCGGCCTTTATGTCATATTTCTCTGTCTATATTTCTGTCTATATCTCTGAAATGACGTATTATGATTATGTAAATTATTTACATTATTCAGACTGTCCTCATCTTCATTGCTATATTCACAAGGATTCAGCCGTTTACTAACTGGCATTTAAGTAATATTTCTCTGTCTATATTTCTGTCTATATCTGTGAGATGAGGTATTATGATTACGTGTATTATTTACATTATCCGGGCTGTTATCCTCACCTTCATGGCCATATTCACAATGTTTCGGTCGTTGTACGCTGTGACCTCCCTCAGGTGATTAGAATTTCGAACCGAACCCTTTATTTAGATGTTTGTTAGATCCAGTGACTAGAACGAAAGTGTTGTGAGTTCAATACCAGACCACAGCAGTGGTGAACCAAAAACTTGGAGAGTTGAGTTAAAGGGAAATAACTGAAACACCCGAAAGAGGCATGGCACGTTGAACTAGAACAGTCTACCCCGGTAGACGAAGTAAAGGGTTCGGTTCGAAATTACAATCACCTGAAGAAGGCCGGAGTATACAACTTCTTTTCTTTTCGCTTTCCTTCAATATCTTCTGTAGGAGTTTCTGGAGGTTCCTTCAAATGCTCAAATTATAGTTTACGATTTAAAAAACATTAATGGCCGATTAAGATCAACGTCTAAGATTACACATCCTGTAAGCTATTGGTGGCATCACATGTACTGCAGCCGCAGTAGCAGTGTTATTTCTTGAGCAATGTAGAGTAGCCGATCCCAACCCTCTCCAGTTTCTTTCACCTAGACTAGTTGCCAACCTAGGCTGTAGAACTCAATCAGTCTACTCACCCTTGGCTTGGATTCATACTTTTTCTAATGGTAATAACATATAAGTGAATGTAATGTACTCGAGTGGAATTCGAACTCGGCTCTCATCGTAATAAAGATGTTAAATTTTCTAAATTTTGTTCCCCTTTTCATAAAGTATTTCAATCATAAATAAATAAGTACACAATATATGTACACAGTGCGGGGTGGGCACCTTTTTCTGCATTTTTACGCAAACATTGGAAATATTTCAGAATAATATGTTGAAAGTTTACGCCATTTTGAAAGTTGAAAGACATGACTGGTGCATCATAGTAAATCAACAATTATGGAAATTAGTGTTACTTTCTTTTTCTCTTGATTGTACGTTCGAATCAGAGCAAAAAAAGATTCACGTGTTACTTCTAAATATTCCTTGATTTTAGCGTGACACATGCTGCAGACAGATAAATATACGAAGAATGTACACATTATTTATATTATTCGGACTATTGTCCTCATCTTTGTCGCCATATTTATTACAACGTTTCGGCCGTTGTACGCTCCGGCATTCTTCAGGTGGTTGGAATGTCGAACTGAACCCTTTATTTCGCTCACTGGGGTAGACTGTTCTAGTTCCACGTGCCATGTTTAATGGATGTCAGTTATCAGTTATCTCCTGTTAATTCCCCTCTCCAAGTTCTCCACTGCCTTAACCGGGTATTGAACTCACACTCTTTGGGTCCTGACACTGGATCTAAACTTTAATCTTTATCTACTGTGCCATGTGGCCTTGAGGACATCTGTGTATGAATTTCTGGGTATTATAAAGCTAATGTTTTCAGCAACCATTTTTACCAGTGCTCATATTGCAATTTTTTGCTGTTATCATTATATTTTTTACCAGAGCTCATATTGCAACTTTTGATGTTATCGCTTTTCTCTGGCACTCCTTATTACTGGTTCCCATATTGTATTCATTTCTATGCTTGGTCGGCTCGGGAGATTTTTTGTGGCCTAGCATATGTGTTAATTCCTTAAGTTTACGAATTTTTCAATGGTGTTCCTTGTCTATGATATCAACATGATCCCACAGAGGTCGGTGATCTCCCTTTTCTCTCCATATGTGGTCAGCCACGCCTGATTTTTCCACTTCGCTTTCTGGTTCTCTTGAAGCCTTACCTTAAAAAGGGGCGGCCTGTCTCCCCTTTATATTTCTTTCCGCAGCTGCACGTGATAGCGTACACACAGACTTTAGTCATGTTCTCTCTATGATTGCGGGGGGGTCTTACTCGGGAGAGATATCTGCGAAGTGTCGTCAATGTATATATTATTATAGTGAATTATCTCGTCGATTTAGAGGAAGTGGGACTAACAGTTCAATTATTTTTTGTGTGTTTTTTAGAAATTAAGCGCCAGACATCCTAGACATATAATTTACTTATAGTGGAGAAAGCTTGAGTAGAACCACTTTGTACTTTGGATGGGCTGATAACCGGAAATGATGCACAGCGTGCCACAAATTCTCCAAAAGTTGCTCTTTGCTCATCCTAGAGGGGCAGATCTGCTCTTAAAACATTTTCGCAGCAGAATCCTCAGCAATGACGAAAAGCGAGTTCTCCATACTCATATCCAACGGAAATGACAATGGCCAATACACAGTGAAGAAAGAATTTTTTTTAAAAAAAAGGAACCCATTGAATTTAGAGTTTTTCTTCTAGATGTCTGGTTACCAGCCAAAATGATAGAGATCGGTTTGCCCTAAAATTTAAATCTAGAAGTTTCCTTCTAGAAATTTGGTTTCCAAAAAAAAAAAAAAATTAAAAAAAATAATAATTTAAAAAAATATAAAATTGACAGAGGAAAATTTGGTCCACTATTTAATCCAGATCGGTTTGCCCTAATATTTGGATCTAGAATTTTTTTTTTCTCCTAGAAGTTTGGTTTCGAAAAAAAAAATCATTTAAAAAAAATTGACAGAGAAAAGCTTGGACTACTATTTAATCCATTTCTTCCTGGGAGAGAAGAACCCATTAACTTTTCAAAGAGTATTTGCGTGAAATTGAATGCAACCAACTCGACCTGAATTCGAACACAGCTCGCCAAACTGCTATCCATTACACTAGCCACTCATCCAACATTAATTAGATTTCTTCGGTGGCATTCCAATACCGCAGTTTCTTGCGCGTAGAACTTACTAAAGAAAGTCAAGTCATGTTAGTTCAAGTTAAAGTCGATTAGATAATAATATTATCTATGTCTTTGACAAAACGTCACCAAAAAGTGAGTATACAGGCTAAGATTTTGTCTTAAGATAAAGGGTTCTCGTTCTTCACATAAACAACCAATTTAAAAGATCTACTTGGCGAGTAAATGGTATGAAATAACGTCCGAACGAACTGAGCCACGGTATTTATCATTTGCGTTCGTCACGTTTGTACGGGTGTTTGTAGCAGTTTTAATAGTCGAAGCAGTATTATTAGCTACGGTAATTCACGAATTGAATTAGCACCGGGTTTTCAGATCACATTAAGAATTAGATAAAATACCAAAAATAATAAAAGAAAAGATCAAGGAAGAAATAAAGCAAGAAAACTGTTTAAAAAGATGATTTCAGATTAATTTAATCTTACAACATCCGACGGAAGTCAGCGCCCTCTAGAGGCGTATGTTTGAATCGGTTGAATTTTTCTTTACAAATATGTCTAACGAAATTTAGAGTTGAGCGCCTCGAAGATAATTTCTGTTTATCTGATGAGAATGAAGAAATTTTGTGTTCGAAATCAAATCTTGTATATCTACACGATGCATCGGATTAGAAGCGTGAGTGTTTTCTTAGCGTAAGGAAAGAAGAAAAAGGAAAAAAAAGAAGACAAGGAAAGAAATAAAAAGAAAGGAAAAAAGAAATAGAGATGAATCGCGAGAAAAAAGGAAGGAAAGAAGGAAGGAAGGGAGAGTAAAAGGAAGAAACGAATGAAAGAACAGACGAAAAAGAAGCAACGATTAAGATGGAAAGCAAATAAAAAAAGATAAAAGGGAAGAAATAAAACGAGAAGAAAACTAGAAATAAAAGAAATGAAGGAAATGATGGAAAGAAGAAAGAGAAGAAGGAAGAAAAAAAAGATATTATGGAGGGCAGAAAAGAAATAGAACAAAGAAATGTAGAAAGGAAAAACGGTAGAAGAAGAGAAAGAAAAGGTAAAAATGAAAATAAAAACAGGAAAGCAAATGAGAAAAAGAAAAAAAAGCAAAAATGAAAAGATAGAATAGAGAAAGCAAGGAAAGAAGAAAAAAGAAGTTCGAAAGTAAAAAAGAAACGAAACAAGGACTGTAAATTGAAAGAAAGAAATAAGAAAGGAATAAATGAATGAAAAAGTAGAGAAAAACGAAAAGCATTAAAGAAAAAAGAAGCAATGAAAGAAGAAAATGCAAGAAAGAAGAATAAAGATGAATGAAGAAAAAAAAAAAAGAAAACCAGACGTTTAAAACAGGGTGCATATATTGATTGCGCAATGGTCTGAAAAACACGTATACCACAGCTCGCAACAATTAATGGAATGGCTTACTCGGACAGCTTAATGACAAAAAATGGACTACAGGATGCCGAACACTAAAGTTTATCCACTACGAGGCTCAAGAGCAACTCATGGCACACATTTACTGAATATGTAAAGAGAAGGTAGAAATAAGTGAATATTAGGTAGACAATGAGGAATAACAACTGATGCGTATAGTAATTTTCCAAGCGTAGCTCAGATGTGGAACAAGGCCGAAAGACGGAGGCACTTAGTGAGGATCGAATTCACTACTCAGGCATAGTTGTTCTAGAGAGGCAAGTTTGCTAACCATTACACCCCTTTGAGGTGTCCATCGTACCAACATAACATATTTAGAACGATGAAGTCCTAAAGGACGAAACGCGTCCTAAAAAATTTTCTAGTTTGTCATACATTCTCCCCTATATTGTTCTTGATATATAATAAATATATATCATTATCTAACACATATATATATATATATCCGATGCAATGAGAACGAAAATAATATATAAATTCTAACGTTCACAGCATTAATCCAAATGGGGCCTCGATATTGATAGTAAAGCAATAGTTATTTATTAAATTTTATCATATAGGCAAAAACATTTACTCACTACAAAAGATGCATTCCGGTGCAACTTCGTTTGACTGGTTTCGAACCAGAAATTTTGGTTCTCACCAGTCGAGGTGCAATTGAAATGCACCGAAACGAAGTTGCATCTTTGTAGTGAGTAAATGTTTTGCCTATATGATAAAATTATATATATATATATATATATATATATATATATATATATAGTGTTTTGGGGGAGTAGGTCATTGATCAAGCATATTCCGCATAGTAATTTTCTATGTCAACATAACAGAATATTATCTGTGATAGTGAATATTTGTTTAAATGTCCATATAACCACTGAAGATGGCTCATCTGAGATGAAAACTTAGATCAAGGACCAACTTAATGAAAAATATCCAAATGTTGGACAATTTTTGTCTTTATTTTCTCCAGAAATTAAAGCAACCATACGGAGTTTAGAACAGCTCATGATCAAACATAATCGACATTCATTATATATATATATATATATATATATATATATATATATATATATATATATATATATATATATCTGAGAATGTAATGAGAATGGCGTCTCGCGGTCTCTGACTGCGCACGCCTCCTGTCGAACTCTCTGCGTTAGCAGAGAAGAAGAACCTGGACGAGGCTTTGCCGAAGGGCAAGGTTTCGTCCGGGGAGGTAGACAGGGCCTGAACCCGTCTAATCGGCTTCAAAGGCTATTTTTTTTGGCCGAGCCTACGGGCTCAGAGAAAACCACAATAAAACCGGCCTTGTGCCATATTCGTTTCCCGTGGGTGAAATGATAAATACCGAATGTAATGAGAACGAAAATAATGTATAAATTCTAACGTTCACAGAAGTAATTCAAAAGAGAGCTTAATACCGATAGTAGAGCAATAATTATTTATTATAATTTTTTCATATAGACAAAAACAATTAACTCACTACAAAGATGCAACTTCGTTTCGGTGCATATAATTGCACTTCGACTGGTGAGAACCAAAATGGTTATGAACAATTTTGCTTGTAAGCAGGCCCCTACGTGGAATATCATTTTTCTATTTGTTAAAAAAAAAAACAATATATTTTAAGAGTGGACGTATAAGGATAAAGAAAAAATAGGAGACGCAAAAAATTTGATAGAGTGAAACAATATTGTTTGTTGATAGCAGTTTGGTGCAGGATTAAGTTGCATCTTTGTCGTGAGTAAATTATTTTTGTCTATATGAAAAGATAATCATAAATAATTATTGCGCTACTATTGGTATTGATCCCTCTTTTGAATTCATGAAGTGAGCAATAGAATATATATATATATATATATATATATATATATATATATATATATATTATTTTCGTTCTCATTACATATTGATGGTTAAGTCGTAAAAAAAGCGTAATAGCAAAAGAAAGCGAGAATAAAGGGCTAATTGTCAGTTGCAAGAAGACAGAAAGTATGGTTCTAAACAAAAGAAAAAAAACTCAAGATTCGAGTTACGAATTGAAGATATCAACATCAAGAAGGTGCGGAAATTTAAATATCTGGGAAGAGTTTTAAGAGAAGATGGAAAATGTGACACCGAGATCCGAGCATTGAGCGAGCGAAAAGCGTAATCCAAAGCAGTTGCTGAAAAACGTAAAAAATTAGGAACAAAGCATACCGTGCTGCACTGCTATGTGATATCCATCTTCTTATATGGCAATGAATGTTGCTCATTCTCCTAACCGATTAGGAAATAAGGGAAGGTAGTAAAAACATTGTTCTACAGAAAGATACTGAGAATTACGGAGTGAGAAAGCATCAAGGAAGTCTTAAATAAAATGGCAACAGAAAGAATACATATACCCAGAATTAAGAAAAGAGCTGAAATACCTTGGAAACGTAATGAGGAAGGACGGCTTCGAAAACTTAAGCTTCACGAGGAATACTGATTGCAAGAGAGAGATAGAGAGAGAGAGAGAGGGGGGGAGAGAGAAAGAGAGGAAGGCAGCTAGCCACTTAACTGACGTGCATATTCCACCTCTACAGCAACGCTATCCTAAGATAATTGGTGACCCTACCAAGGTGCTGAGAAACTGAAAATTATGTTAGAACCCCCCCCCCCAAAAAAAAAGAGAGCTTGGTTGCTATGTGATATCCATTGTCTTATATGGTAGTGAACGCAGCACAATCATTCCACGGATGAAGAGAAAACAGGAGACAGTAGAAATATGCTTCCACAGAAGGATGAGACGTAGCAAATTGTAGAAGATGTTGAAGAAGGCTAGCAATATAAGAGCCGTACTAAAATAACAAGAATTATCCGTAGACATGGCGAGAAGAAACGTGAACAATCATCCTTCGTAGGTTAAATAAGCAGTTCAAATGTTACCTAGATTGACCGACAGCTGACAAAATGGCGATGGTGTAACGACGGAGTGTGTGTATTATTAGGTTGGTGCAAAAATAATGTCGTTTTTTGACGTTAAGTTGAACGTCAAAAAACGACATTATTTTTGCATCAACCTCATAATAACAAAAATGACGGCATTAGTTTTAATTTTGATGTTGTAAATAATCAAAACAATTCATTAAAGAATTGATTGAATCAAAACTGGAAATCGTTTTTTTTTCTTTTTCTTTTTTTTATCTTTTTTTATGGAATACACAATTATACTTAATTATGGGGCAAATTCAGGAAAATTAATATTAAATGTATAGATTGCAAATTATTCAGTATCTGTCTATATTTCTGGGATGAGGTATTATGTACGCTATTTACATTATTCGGGCTATTGTCTTGATCTTTGTCGCCATATTAATTATAACGTTTCGGCCGTTGTACGCTCTGCCCTTCTTCAGGTGGTTGGACTGTCGAACTGAACATTTATTTCTTGTTTATGCTAGTTATCAGTTATCTTCTGTTAATTCCCCTCTCCAAATTCTCCACTGCCTTGACATCCATTAAACATGACACGTGGAACTAGAACAGTCTACACCAGTGAGCGAAATAAAAGGTTCCGTTCGAGATTCCAACCACCTGAAGAATGCCGGAGCGTACAACGGCCAAAACGTTGTAATAAATATGGCGACAAAGATCAAGACAATAGCCCGAATAATGTAAGTAGGTTACATAATGCCTCATCTCAGAGATATAGACAGATTTTTTTCTGTTCTACAGTCAACGTTGTAATACAGGAAACGTAGTAATAAATATGCCGACAAAGACGGAATAATAAGTAATAGTAATAAATATGGCGACAGGAAACGTTGTAATAAATATGGCGACAAAGACGGAATAATAAGTAATAGTAATAAATATGGCGACAGAAAACGTTGTAATAAATATGGCGACAGGAAACGTTGTAATAAATATGGCGACAAAGACGGAATAATAAGTAATAGTAATAAATATGGCGACAGGAAACGTTGTAATAAATATGGCGACAGGAAACGTTGTAATAAATATGGCGACAAAGACGGAATAATAAGTAATAGTAATAAATATGGCGACAGGAAACGTTGTAATAAATATGGCGACAGGAAACGTAGTAATAAATATGGCGACAAAGACGGAATAATAAGTAATAGTACTAAATATGGCGACAGAAAACGTTGTAATAAATATGGCGACAGGAAACGTTGTAATAAATATGGCGACAGGAAATGTTGTAATAAATATGGCGACAAAGACGGAATAATAAGTAATAGTAATAAATATGGCGACAGGAAACGTTGTAATAAATATGGCGACAGGAAACGTAGTAATAAATATGGCGACAAAGACGGAATAATAAGTAATAGTAATAAATATGGGGACAGAAAACGTTGTAATAAATATGGCGACAGGAAATGTTGTAATAAATATGGCGACAAAGACGGAATAATAGGTAATAGTAATAAATATGGCGACAGGAAACGTTGTAATAAATATGGCGACAGGAAATGTTGTAATAAATATGGCGACAAAGACGGAATAATAAGTAATAGTAATAAATATGGCGACAGGAAACGTTGTAATAAATATGGCGACAGGAAACGTTGTAATAAATATGGCGACAAAGACGGAATAATAAGTAATAGTAATAAATATGGCGACAGGAAACGTTGTAATAAATATGGCGACAGGAAACGTAGTAATAAATATGGCGACAAAGACGGAATAATAAGTAATAGTAATAAATATGGCGACAGAAAACGTTGTAATAAATATGGCGACAGGAAACGTTGTAATAAATATGGCGACAAAGACGGAATAATAAGTAATAGTAATAAATATGGCGACAGGAAACGTTGTAATAAATATGGCGACAGGAAACGTTGTAATAAATATGGCGATAAAGACGGAATAATAAGTAATAGTAATAAATATGGCGATAGGAAACGTTGTAATAAATATGGCGACAGGAAACGTAGTAATAAATATGGCGACAAAGACGGAATAATAAGTAATAGTAATAAATATGGCGACAGAAAACGTTGTAATAAATATGGCGACAGGAAACGTTGTAATAAATATGGCGACAGGAAATGTTGTAATAAATATGGCGACAAAGACGGAATAATAAGTAATAGTAATAAATATGGCGACAGGAAACGTTGTAATAAATATGGCGACAGGAAACGTAGTAATAAATATGGCGACAAAGACGGAATAATAAGTAATAGTAATAAATAAGGCGACAGAAAACGTTGTAATAAATATGGCGACAGGAAACGTTGTAATAAATATGGCGACAAAAACGGAATAATAAGTAATAGTAATAAATATGGCGACAGGAAACGTTGTAATAAATATGGCGACAAAGACGGAATAATAAGTAATAGTAATAAATATGGCGACAGAAAACGTTGTAATAAATATGGCGACAGGAAACGTTGTAATAAATATGGCGACAAAGACGGAATAATAAGTAATAGTAATAAATATGGCGACAGGAAACGTTGTAATAAATATGGCGACAGGAAACGTAGTAATAAATATGGCGACAAAGACGGAATAATAAGTAATAGTAATAAATATGGCGACAGGAAACGTTGTAATAAATATGGCGACAGGAAACGTAGTAATAAATATGGCGACAAAGACGGAATAATAAGTAATAGTAATAAATATGGCGACAGAAAACGTTGTAATAAATATGGCGACAAAGACGAGGACAATAGTCCGAATAATGTAAATAGTGTGCAAATTATTCATGTTTTCTGTTTTTTGTTTTCTTTTTTTTTTTTTTAACAGTCTGAAAAAAATTGTATCCACACAGTGTGAAAGATTACAGAATCCATATTAGTCAGCTATCATGTGATTGTGAATACACTTTCGCATGTTGAGATGCACGAGCGAAAAATATTTGATGATTGGCCCTTTCTGTTATTTGGCGAATCATCCCTATTATTTTCTCTTCTGGTGTACAAATATCAATGAAACAGAAAGACGGTTCCATCTTATCAAGTGAATCGATGACTACCCAGGAAGCAAGTAAACTTGGCCAAAAGCGAGGCACAAAAAAACGGTTTGCGGTACAGAGGTACAAGAAGGTTAAAAGAAATCCGGCGTCTGTAGAGAAGGCGAAGGCTGAAGAGAAAATGGAGAGAAAAGACGTCGGAGATAATAAAAGAGTTGGTTGAAAGAGACTAGTAAAAAATAGATGATGGAGATGAAAGTCAATGAGGAAAGAAGAAGAAGAAGAGGAAGAGGAAGAAGAAGAAGAAGAAGAAGAAGAAGAAGAAAGAGGAAATAGAAAGAAGAAAATATGAAGTATGAGACAAAGGAAGAAAGTATGTTATTAAACAGAAGAGTGAAAAGTGGAAGAAGAAGAAGAAGAAGAAGAAGAAGAACTAAAAGAAATAAAAAGCAGGTAATTGACAAATTAAGCAAAATAGAGGCAAAGAATGAAGAAGAGTTGGATGAAGTTAATTAGTTAAAAGAAAATAAAAATGGAGAGAGAGAAAACGGATGAAAAGGAAAAAAGAAGGAAAGAATGAAGAAGCAGACGATGAAGAGAAGGAAGAAGAAAAAGAATGGGAAATAGAAAGAAGAAAATATAAAAAAATTAATGAATTCTGAAAAAGAAGAAAGAAAATGTTAATAGACAAAAGAGCGGAAAATTGAAAGTCGAATGAAGAAGAAGAAGACGAAGAAGACGAAGAAGAAGAAGAAGAAGAAGAAGAAGAAGGGGGAAAAGAAAGGGAAAAAGAAGAAAATAAAAAGATTAATGAAAAAATGAACGAAGGAGAAAAAAATTAATAGACAAAAAGCGAAAAATTGGAAGTCACGGGAAGAAGAAGAAAAAAGATTAAGGACTAAAAGAAAGAATAAAATAAAAAGGCTAATGAAGAAAGAGACAAAGGAAGAAAGTATGCTATTAAACAGTGAAAAAGTGGAAGTCACGAGAAGAAGAAGAAGAAGAAGAAGAAGAACAACAACAACAACAACAACAACAACAAATACTTAGAATAAAAAGCAGGTAAATGACAAATTAAGCAAAATAGAGGCGAAGAATGAAAAAGGATTTGATAAAGTTAATTAGTTTGAAAAAAAAAATGAAGGAAGAGAAAAGCAGATGAAAAAGAAAAAAAAAGGAAATAATGAAGAAGAGGACGATGAAGAAGATGAACACCACCATCACCACCACCACCACCATCATCATGAACAACAACAAAAATAACAACTGAAAAAATAATCCTAACGGCATTTTGGATGACTAAAATATCTCGAGGAAAAGAAATAAAAAAAATTGATTGATAACTCAAAATATATAACAAAATAATACAAAATATCAATAAATGTGAACATAAACAATAGATTTAGAAAAAAAAAAGAAAAAAAGAAACTAAAAAGTGTGCAATAAAAAAATGAAATGTTTCCCGATGAGATCCTTGATTGACGTCCGAGTCGGAACGGGTCTGTGGTTGCCAGAAATTCTTTCAATAAATTTGACAGCAAACAATATTAAGATTTCGAGAAAGGGGATATCCGGCATTTGCTCTCCTCAAAAGCTAAATAAGGTCAAAGGCCAGGAATGAAAAATATGAAGAGAAAAAGAGGAAAGAATTACTATTAATATGTGAACAGACGTAGATAGATAGATAGATAGATAGATAGATAGATAGATAGATAGATAGAACAGTTGTATATACATAGATACGAAAAGACGTAGATAGATAGATAGATAGATAGATACATAGATATGAATAGAATGAGATAAATATGAAAAACCAAGATAGATAGATAGATATGAACAAATGCAGATAGATAGATAGATAGATAGATAGATAGATAGATAGATATGAATAGAATGAGATAGATAAATATGAAAAGGCCAAGATAGATAGATAGATAGATAGATAGATAGATAGATAGATAGATAGATATTAACAAATGCAGATAGATAGATAGATAGATAGATAGATAGATAGATAGATAGATAGATATGAATAGAATGGGATCGATAAATATGAAAAGACCACGATAGATAGATAGATAGATAGATAGATAGATATGAACAGAGATAGATAGATAGATAGATGGATAGATAGATAGATATGAAATGACATAGAGAGATAGATAGATAGATAGATATAAACAAACGTAGATACATAGACATGCACAGACGCAGCTAGAGAGAGAGAGAGAAAGAAAGAAAGAAACAAAGAAACAAACAAACAAACAAACAAACAGAGAAGATGAACTTTATATAACAAATACATATTCGAATACTTCAAAAAGTCAAGATGCATTGAGCTAAATCCTATGAGCTCACCATTATTTAGACCTTGTGTCAGACTCAGCTTTTAAAATGAAAAAATGCAGAAAACAGCGAGGGACAGTAGTAAAAAAATAACGAAATATGTTGAAAAGCGTGGAGAGCCATGATCGATCCACGTCCGGAAAGAATACGGTACATAGAAGTTATTAATCCCTTAGTGTACCTTTCATTATTATTATTTGAGCAGTAGCCCACTACCTTGAGTAGCTCTCGAGACTTATTGGAGGAAGTTTAGTCCAATAATTCTTCGGCCTTCTTCAGGTGGTTGGAATGTCGTACTTAACCCTTTATTTCGCTCACTGAGGTAGACTGTTCTAGTTCCATGTGCCATGTTTAATAGATGTCAGTTATCAGTTATCTCCTGTTAATTCCCCTCTCCAAGTTCTCCACTGCCTTAACCGGGTATTGAACTCAGACTCAAGGGCACATGGCACAATGGATAAAAGCTTTAGTGAGATTCAGTGACAGGACCCAAAGAGTGTGAGTTCAATATCTGGTTAAGGCAGTGGAAAACTTGGAGAGGGGAATTAACAGGAGATAACTGACATCCATTAAACATGGCACGTGGAACTAGAACAGTCTACCCCATTGAGCGAAATAAAGGGTTTAGTTCGACATTCCAAGCACCTGAAGAATGGCGGAGCGTACATCGGCCGAAACGTTGTAATAAATATGGCGACAAAGATGAGGACAATAGTCTGAATAATGTAAATAGTTTACATAATACGTCATCTCAGAAATATAGACAGATACTGAAGGGCCGAAACGTTGTAATAAATATGGCGACAGAGATGAGGACAATAGTCCGAATAATGTAAATATTGAGAATAATAATTATAATAATATAGATCAATAAATATCAAAACTGGTTGACTTAATTAGAAATCAGATAACAATGTATCTTCTTACCATTTTTACCATCAATTGCACTGCTGTCTGAGAGACGTCATTTCTGTCCATAATTTCCATGTTGCAATGTTCTTCGAGACGGTTCTAAGTCCCCGATTAATAATGTTGGCGTTTTCGAAATCTATTTCAGCTGTGTGTAAATGTTAAGAAAAAATTCATTTTCATTTTGATTTATTAGAACAACCATATCTCTTGTAGGACTGATATTACGGTGTTTGCTTCAGATGAATTCTTGAAGTCTCAGCAAAAATAAATGGCCCGGTGGTATTTCATTATACGAGAAGATTTTAGCTTTTCTAATGGCTCTATCTACCATTGGCTTGCATGATTTGTTTGAACAATTATCAGTGAGTCGCCATTCCTAACCAGTCATTTGTATTTTTTTAACCTTCGGGGCTAATATCGTTTATTCAGTGTCTGTCGATATTTACTGTTATGGTCCAGGTTAGGACCATGGAAGAATAACACGAACAAAAGTGTAGAAATAACGAAGGTATATGACACGAAATAATAATACAAGATGTGGAAGGTGTTAGTATGACTGTCAGTCTGGTCTGGAGTGAACAACTATCGGCCTGACTCGATTCGATATTTACTTGGCCCCCACGAGGGAAAGATGTGGCACAAGGCCGATTTTACGTGGATTTCCCGAGCCCGTAGTCTCGGCCAAAAAAATGCCCGTAGAACCCGTATAAACGAGATCGGGTTGGTCAACCTCCCCGAACGAGACTCAGAGGCAGAAAGTTCGACCCTCAAGTCGAGAAGCTCGGCTTTATTCGGTATCTAGCCCCCACCCACGAGGGTTGCATGTGGCACAAGGCCGAGTTTATCGTGGGTTTCCCGAACCCGTAGGCTCGGCCAAAAAATGCCCGTATAACCCGTATAAACGAGATCGGGTTGGTCATTTCTCCCTGAACGAGTCTCTGCCCTTCGGCGGAGCCTCGTCCGGGTTCCTCTCTGCTCAGAGGCAGAAAGTCCGACCGTCAAGTCGAGAAGCTCGGCTTGATTCGGTATCTAGACACCTCCCCCACGAGGGTTGCATGTGGAACAAGGCCGAGTTTATCGTGGGTTTCCCGAGCCCATAGGCTCGGCCAAAAAATGCCCGTAAAACCCGTATAAATGAGATCGAGTTGGTCATTTCTCCCCGAACGAGATCGGGTTGGTCATTCTCCAAACGAGATCGGGTTGGCCATTCTCGGCTTTATTTGTCCATCTCTCTTGAGAGGCGTAGTATACATAGTGTTAGGAAGAGTTCATTCTGTAGTTATAGGTAAGGCCCCATGACATTTTTTTAACAAGTTTCCGCGATATTCCGGTTTTTGAACTACTTTAAAGAAAGACACTCGTTCCATATTATTGATATTTTTTAAAATACCTTTCGACCTGCGTCTGTTTCATAATCACATAACTCATAAAGAGTACCACCGGGGCAAGCGAAGTATGTGATTCTTTTGTTGTTGTTTCCACAATACATATTTATTAATAACAACAACAACAAAAATTGAACGAACAAAGCTCTTTGCATGCTAAAGCTATTTATTTTTGTGGGGGATTTCTTGGAGAGATGGTGCACCAGAGATTGCGTTTTGTTGTTCTTGAGTCTCTTTCCGTATCAGACCCAAAGGTCTAACCACATCAGCAACAGTTTTAGTTTTTAAGTGCTACATTTTTTTCTCTTTCCATCCGCAGGTCTTTGTATTTGCTTAGTTTTTCAAAAGAACTTCGCACAGATGTTTTCGTCACTTGTTATGCACATGGCAATCAATGTGCAAACTTTTCTCTTTTCCATCTTTGATAATGAGATCTCGGCTGTTCGATTTTATTGACCGATTTGCGTTAATGGAAACATCCCAGAAGACGGTGGTAGTAGTAGTAGTAGTAGTAATAATAATAATTATTATTATTGTTATTATTATTATTATTATTACTACTACTACTATTACACTTCTATTCAGCTAGGCGTAATTCGGTTGAGAAGAAACTGGGAAGAGAGGACGAAAGTAAGGACAGACATACCAGGACGATTTGCTATATTTGTTGTGTAATTTGCGTGAAGTCGTCAGCATATTGTCCTTATATTAATATCTATATATCTATCTATCTCACTCTCTCTATATATACATCTAAATTCAATATTTATATCTATGTGCGTGCGTGTGCATTTTAATTAAAAATCTGATGAAACTTAACAAAAGCGAAACATTATTTTTATAAGCATTTCCTTTTTGTTCCTTAATCATTTCATCTGTTAACTTAAACCATATTTTATTTCAATTCACACTCAGACACGCACTCACACACACAAACACACACACACATATATATATATATATATATATATATATATATATAGAGAGAGAGAGAGAGAGAGAGATATGTGCGTGCGTATAAGTATATATGTTTCTGCCTGCCAGAAGAACATCTTATTCTATCATTCAGTTGAATTTAAACCATACTTAGTTTCAATTCACAGACACACACACACTCACACAGACATATATATATATATATATATATATATATATATATATATATATAGAGAGAGAGAGAGAGTGATGTGTGCGTGTCTGTGAGTGTATGTAAGTATATATCTACCTCTCTGCCTGTCAGATGAACAACTTCTGCCTCTCTTGATAAATTGTAAAATAAAGCAACAAGAAAAAAAGAGACAAAATTCATGAAAAAAAAAGAGTGAAAACGAAACTATTAACTATTAAACACAATTGGAAAGCAGAGACCAGCCGAAAGAAATAGCATCAGAAATTGAAAAAAACGACACATCTAAATAATATATATATATATATATATATATATATATATATATATATATATATATATACCCTAAGCCAAGAGTAAAAAAAAAACCCGGACGTGTTTTTTTTTAACTTTGGTTTAAATAAACAAACAAATGTCATGGCTTGGAAAGTAAATCAAGAAACATCAACAAGAGAAACTAAAATCCAAACGAAATTCCGAATGGTAAATATGAAAACCAATATGGCGGAATGTACTCAGTCACACGCGCTTTTTTTGTTTAACATCAGCCAACATCTGCAATTACTTTCTCTCTTCTCCGACTCATCAGTTCAGTTTTATTTCCTTGCCATTTCATATGGATGAAAAGAAATTCGAGCGTTTGGTGCCTTGACTAAATCCGATATTATTTTATCATCATGGTTTTTCTTTTCTAATTTTTGTTCTACTTTTTTATTTTTCTTTCCGCCATTACTCTGCCTCCATATTAGCAGTCTTATATATGTGTAAATGGAAAACATCTTCGGCGTCTCGCTATGCAATTTTCGTTTGCTGACTATTACTAGTATAACGATTCCATTTTTACTGATTGCCCTATTCTTTTATTACATTCGACTAAGCTTTGCTGCTCGAATACTTTTAGTCTTGTCTCTGCAGCAGAATATTTAACAAGCTCGTTTTGCAGACCATTACTATTGTAATGTTCCTCACTGGGTGCCTTCCACTTTTGGCTCTGTGTTCTACAGAGCTAAGCTCACCAAAGCTTCTAATCGGGGATCAATTGTCATTCCTGTCCTGTCCTTGTGGTATTCCTGAATTGATTTACTCCGTTTATTATTATTATTATTATTTTTATTTTCTTTGATTTCTGGCGTTTACACATTTCTTTCCGGGTCCCGCCCAGGGACCTAAGGTTAGAAATGGCATCATGACACTTTCCAATGACAAAAAAAAAAAAAAAAAAAAAAAAAAATTACATAGATAAAGCACTTCGTAAAGTGTGGGCTGTACTTGTTAGAAGAATTTTTTGTATCTCCTTGAGGCATGGATTTCCAGGAATCCCTTCAATTAGTCTACTGCAATCTTTTCCAACCAGTCCTAGGGCTCCAACTACAACAGGGATTGTTGATGTTCCCATATGCCACATTTTCGAGATTTCTATTTCAAGGTCCTTGTATTTTGACAACTTTTTGAATATCTTCAAAGATACATTGCAGTCAGCAGGGACTGCTATATCAACAAGGAGGCACCGTTTTTGTTTGTGGTCTTTAATAAAAATATCTGGGCGGTTGGCTTTGATTATTCTGTCGGTGTGTATTGTGTAGTCCCATAGAATGGTAACAGGTCCTATCTCATTATTATTATTATTATTATTATTATTATTATTATTATTATTATTATTATTTTCTTTGATTTCTGATGTGTACTCATTTCTTTCCGTGTCCCGACCAGAGACCTGAGGCCAGAAATAGCATCATTACTTTTTCTACAGAGCAGTTTTGAAAAAAAAATGAGCATAGTTTACATAGATAAAGCCCTTCGTAAGGTGTGGACTGTACTTATGAGTACAATTTTTTTTTGTATTTTTTTAAGAAATGGGCTACCAGTGATTTCCTCAATGAGTCTATGAGAATCTTTTCCAATCAATCCGTGAGATTCAACTACAACAGGGATCGTTGATGTCCTCCTGGGCCACATTCTCGAGATTTTGATTTAAAGGTCCTTATATTTTGATCGTTTTTTTTTTGTTTTTTTAAAGATCTTTAAAGATGCATTGCAGTCTGTGGGGACTGCCATGTTAATAAGTTGACATTTTTTGTCTCTACGATCTCTAATCACGATGACATGTTATTAGCTTTGTTTGTTCTGCTTGTGTCTGTTGTGTAGTCCCATAAAATTGTTACAGGTCCTATCTCCGTAACCGGGTCTGGGTGGTGTTCATATTAATTTCTTGCAGTTTCCTTTCCGTAAAAGTTCATTTTCTAGGTGTAGTTCAGATGTGGAACAAGGCCGAAATTATGGGATATCCAGTGAGGACCGCTCTAACTATTCAGTCGTAATTGATCGAGCGAGACAAGCTTGTTAACCATTACACCACGTCCAGGTGTTCAATAAACCTATTTTTAGCATTTTATCTCATTTTATATTATATTATTATTCAATGATGTTTACAACAGCTTTGTCCATATTGACCGTTTTCGTCAGCCATTTCACATTTTGTAAAATTAGTCGAGCGATCATCATTTCCTTTGATTTCTAATGTGTACTCATTTATTTCCTTTGATTTCTAATGTGTACTCATTTCTTTCCGGTTCCCGCCGTAGGACCTAAGGTTAGAAATGGCATCATGACATTTTCCACTGGAAAAAAAAAAAAAAAAAAATTACATAGACAAAGCCCGCCGTAAGATGTGGGCTGTACTCGTGAGAATAATTTTTTGTATTTCTTTATGGCGCCTATGCCTCAAAGAAATACAAAAAATTGTTCTCACGAGTACAGCCCACACCTTCCATGAATCCCTTCAATTACTCTACTGGAATCTTTTCCAAACAATCCGAGGCCTCCAACTACAACAGGGATTGTTGATGTTCCCATGTGCCACATTTTTTGAGATTTCGATTTCAAGGTCGTTGTATTTTGATAGCTTTTTGAAGATCTTCAAAGACACATTGCAGTCCGCAGGTACTTCCATGTCAATAAGGAGGCACCTTTTTTGTACGATCTCTGATAATAATGTCTGGGCGGTAAGCTTTGATTATTATTATTATCATCATCATCATTCGATTTCTGCTATGGACACACTACCTACCAAGTCTGCGGAAAGACCTAAGGCAGGTCGTGGTGTGTTGTTATGGCCACATTTAATGTTAATTTTTTTTTTTTTTTTTTTTTTTTATCTCCGATGAAGTTGCTAGCGTTACATAGACAAAGTTCTCCTTAGTGTGTGTGCTGTACTTAATAAGACAATTTTCTGTATGTCTCTTAAGCTGGGGTTTCCAGGATTCTTTCAATGTGTTGTTTTGTTCCATTTTTTATAATTCCAAGTGCACCTATTACCACTGGTATTATTCTTGTTTTCAATTTCCACATTTTTTTCTATTTCAATTTCCAGGTCTTTGTATTTTGATAGTTTTTCAAATTCCTTGGTTGCTATGTTACAATCCGCTGGACAAGCCATATCAATTAGTAGGCAAGTTTTTTCTTTCTGGTTTTTGACAATGATGTCCGGCCTATTTGCTTCAATTTTTCTGTCTGTGTGGATGGTATAATCCCATAGAATGGTGACATCTTCTATTTCTGTAACCGGCGCTGGCCGATGTTCATACCAGTGTTTGCTTACACATTTTCCAAAGTGTTTGCACATTGTCCAGTGTAAGTATTGCCCCACTCTATCGTGACGATTTTTATATTCATTTGGGGCATGTATAGAACATCCTGAGATTAGATGGTCTATTGTTTCTTGGTATTTGTCACAGAACCTGCATTTTGGATCCACATTATTATGTATGATATTTGCCTGAAAATTCCTAGTGAAAAGACTCTAATAATAATAATAATAATAATAATAATAATAATAATAATGATAATAAAATCATTAAATCGCGTTATATTTTAGTATAAATTTGAAGAAAATAATATTTGAATAAGTAAAATTAATCTGTTAAACTAATTGTTATTATAATTAATAAAAATATTACAAATTTATTTCAATCCGTAAATATTTGCTTTAATATGTTCATTTGTTTTAATTATTTCACCCCAAGGAAGGCAATAAAGCCACTAAGACGCTAAGGGTTACAGAGTGGGAAATAATATAAAAAATATAATCTGTTGAATTAATCTTTATTGATAATTGAGAACTCGTTTTACAAATTATTTCTGTTTGTCTATCTGACGGATATTCAGCCCGTCATAATATTTATTTCATTATATTTTCTGATCGATTTAGCGATTGTTGAATAAATATTTCTGCTTCAGTTTTAACGTGGAAGAATAAATTTACGTTCTGTTTTAAACTTGGCGCCAATAGAAAAAATGGCATTTTTATATAACAAAAAAAAAATTCCACACAAACAAGGATATTAAGTTTTCAATAGAATACTTTCTTTATGATTTTATTCGATTTTAAAATGCAAACGACTTTGAAGTTTGTACTATTATATTCTAATTAGAACACTATTACTTTGGCGTTCAGTTCTTTGTCATTTCAAAGGTGAATCTGTAAACGCCCAGCGATGACGTGGGCTGCCGACGGTGTTATAGCGACCAACGGTGTCGTTGTTTGAATCTTTTTTTATCGCAGCGTCTGTTTTGTTGTGCCGAAAATGCATAGCTTCCTATTGAAAGACTATTACGATCAATAACAAAAAAGAAAAAAAAAAAAACAAAGACTTCAACTTTATCTCCGAACATGACTCCTACATGTATTTATTTCTACTTTGGACGTAAAACAATCATTTAACATCATTAAATTCTTTATATTTCAAGCAAATTTCTACGATTTTATTTGGGAATATCCAAATAATTTCAATGAATCATGTCTTCTTCTCAAGTTCACTGCATAAACCAGGATGTGGAATTATCCCATCTTAGTAATACCGTCCTTCCTGTTAACGATAGTGACGAGCAGCATTCGCTATCCGATGTTGAAGAAATGCCGGCTAATGTGAACTTAAGCTCGGCCGACGATAGCTTAGGTTTGGAAAAAACGAGCTCAGGACAGTTAGCGCAGTTGTCTTCGTCTCAGGAAGAATCTATCCCGTCATCAATTGACCTTCCATCTGCATATATAGAGTCGGAAACAACGAATCCTCCCAACCCTGCCGGCCGTCTCCAGCGTTGGAAGTACCGCTTGCTCGGACAATCTAAAGTTAACACGACCGAGAAAAATACAAACGGCGACTGCCCGATCAGTACAGCTAACGAGGAACGTAAAGCCGATCCGTTTCTCGTAAGGAAATTGTTCGGTAACGGCGTCGACACCGCCAATGATATATCCGATCTGGATGTATCTGTTCCGAAAGTCAATACCCATGGTTGCAGTTTGGTCTGCTTGTCAGGGAAAGATGAATACAGCAGGTCCATTTCAAGATCCACGTTTTCCGATTCCAACATATCATTAGACCAATCCGACAATGAAGTGAAGGGTAAACACGACTCACTAAAAGACACTATTAACGGAGATTATATGGATTATGATTGTAGAATCTGTCATGGTGGCACGAGCTCAGGGCAGTTAGTGTCACCTTGTTATTGCACCGGTACGATGGGTCAGATGCATGTCGCCTGCTTAGAGCAATGGCTGGGTTCTAATGGACGAAAGGAATGTGAATTGTGCGGTTATCGCTACCACCTCTGCCGGGAACCTCGAAGCTTTCGAGAATTCCTAAAAAATCCCGGAGCTCCGAATTTAGCGAGGCACTTAAAGTGTGACCTCTTTTGTTTCGCGGTTCTGACCCCGACGACTTTGATTTCTGTAAGTCTCCTCTTGTTTGCAGCAAACCTTCTTGAGTGGCAAATGACTTGGAGCGTTGTCGGACTTATCACGACTGCCATCTTCCTTGTCATTATCTACGTCTTTTGGAGTGTCATGGCGTTTACTTACCAGCGTAAGATCTGGCAGAAATGGAAGCTCTCAAACCAGGTGGTACGCCTCAAGTGTACTTCGAAGTGCAGCTGGGACTACAATGAAAGCCATCCGGCTGCGACCGGTTCTGAACGGAGTCTGAACGTGGTGCCAGTATATCCACGTGCCTCAACAGTGACTATCACTTCGACGGAAGTAGGGTCGGATATCGATGCCCGGTTATTCGAAATCCGTTGTAATGAGTCCGAGCCGTCGGTGTCACCTTACATTTCCTTAGATCCCTACCGCCTTTCGCAGTCGTTCAGCGACATTCGAATGGCGTTGCCCTCCGTCGTCGTCATCATGTACGTTCTCCTCGAGCCCTCCCTCGTGATGGACACGGATCTGAGAGAAACAGCAGCACAAAATGTTTACCGAAAAACATTTTCAAATCTGAAGGCATTCATATGAAGGATTAGACTGGAATTAACGAGAGCGATAACGAGTCTTATTTAATCAGATGTGGATAATATATATATATATATATATATATATATATATATATATATATATATATATATATATATATATACATTCATGTTACCTTCATTGATCAACATTTGGTAAAAGTAAGATTGGCTTTTTTTTTTTATAAAAAAAAAATACTCAAATCATTATCTGCTTTCTTTCTACGTATCTGTCTTTTTTTCGTATTTTGGGAAAGAAAATATCTTCGGTGCTTACTGGGGATCTATTTACAAATTACCGCATATACTCGCATAACACGCGGCTTTTGAAGATATTATTTTTGAAGCTAATCTTAAGAGGGTCGTATCATACATGAGATATAAAATTAGCATATATACTGCTGGCCCTGTCTTTGCCGTTGACCAAAATATATATCTATTTACTGTAGTCAAATAGATAGATAAGGATTATTTATGGCCATGTCATAGGAATTTGTTTATTCATATATTTATTTGTGATTTTATATATTTCTTTTTCTCTTTGTCGCTTTCGACCACGATTAATATACACCTTGAATATTTCATTTTATCACCTGTTCTTATGAAATAAGTAATAGACCAATGTGGTATATGCAAATTTTAAAAAATAAAGTACCGTATATACTCGCGTTTCACGCGACTTTTGAAAATATAATTTTGTAGCTAATTTTAAGGGGGCCACATCATACACGAGATATAACATTAACTGTTAATGATTAACACATGTATTGCTGGCTCTGGCTACGGTATTGACCAAACTATATATCCATTTAGTTTCAAAATTAGGTATTCAATATTCGCATGATACGCGAGTATATACGGTATTTTATTTTAATGATATATTTTGTTTTATTTTAATTATTATATATTTAATATATATTTTCATAATGATATATGTATATTATAATAAAATAATATATATATATATATATTAAATTACTATTTTAATTTTAATTTAATTTAATATTAAAATATAATATTGATTAGTTATTTATTACAAATAAAATGAGTGACATTTTTTTTTATTTTACCCTAAGCAAAGAGTTAAAGATGCAAGGGGTTACTGAGAGGGAAAGAAAACGAGAAAAACCTTAATGAGAGAGAGGGAGAGAGAGAGAGAGAGAGAGAGAAAGAAAGAGAGTTGTTGGCAGCTAACCGTCTTCGGAGCTCCACTCCGGGCTTTCTCTCTGGATGTACTTCCATAGCCTTTTCCGTGATTTGAATATACCCGCAAGGCAACGGGGGTGAATTTTTTGATACCAGAGTTTTTATTCCCCCAGATGGACTGTATTCCTGAGCTGTTGAACTCCATCTACACGAAACACCCGCTTGTGAGGCCCAGAATTAAATTATTTATTGAAAAGGGAAGTCACGTGTTCTATATCGTTTTAGCAACTTTTGAAGACTTAATTTTGTAGCTAATTTTAAGGGAGTCACAAAAACACCACATATAAAATTAGCATACGTACTGCTGGACCTGGCTACGTTATTGACCAAACTATATATCCATTTAGTTTCAAAATTAGGTTTTCAAAATTTCGCATGATACGCGAGTATATACGGTATTTTATTTTAATGATATTTTGTGTCATTTTATTATATATTTAATATATATATATATATATATATATATATATATATATATATATATATATATATATATATTAAGAAATGGACAAAGTCCGACAATTAATTTATTAAAGACATTTTTATGTTTATCTATAAAAAGAACGTTAAACATAAAATGTCTTTAATATATATATATATATATATATATATATATATATATATATATTATAATTGTTGTGGATTCCGAGATGAAATTCGGTCTCCAATGAATGACAAACGCAAGAATTAAAGATAAGAAATTAAATGTATTTACACAATAATACAATGGGTAATACTGTTAGTAAATCCAGGAACGCGGTTAGTAGCAATATATATATATATATATATATAGTCTCGAAGTAGGAATTCCTTAGAGTCTACGTGCTTGTAACTGTGACTTCTACAAGCGGTTACCTCACACTATTACTCTACCTCCAACTCAATCACAATCTCTGCTCACTCTCTCTGTCTCTCCCTCTCTCTATATTCTGACTGACTCTGGGTATTTAACGGCAGCAGTCCAAGTAACACTCTGGTCGAGTCCACTTATATGAAAAAGGGGTGGACCCCATAACAATAATAAAATAATATATATATGAAATTACTAATTTAATTTTAATTTAATATATATTAATAATATAATATTGAAATATTTTAATATTAATCAGTTATTTATTACAAATACAATGACTGACATATATTACTGGTCCTGTCTAAGCAGTTGATCAAGCTATATATCCATTTACTGTAGTGAAATTAGCTTCAAAATTAGATCTTCAAATGTCGCATGATATGCGAATATGTACAGTAAATAGTAAATACTTTTTTTTTACAGTAAATACAAAATACTTTACTGAATCCTAAAACTTACTTTACGACTTTTATAAGTTTTGAAGTATTCGGTTATTTTTATGTGCTGCGTCCCTTCAGGGCGTGAGACATCATGGACTCTAAGGAATTTATGACTCGTTCCGATCATTCTTTGTTCGTGCTTTGCCATCCTTTCAAACCAGTTCGTCAGGTGGGTCAGTCGCTGTTTCCCGCTACTTCTCATTCTATCAATATGCCCTGTGAGTTTAACATTCTCCGAGTCTTCTTTCCTCAGTAGTATTAACCCGCTCTATCTGATTTTAATTACCGTATCTGAAGGCATATAAGGCGCACTTTTTTTCCTAAATATATCTTTTAAATTTCCCCTGCGTCTTATATGCCATAATTAAGTTTAAAATTCACGATAGTCGGCCGAAATTAGCTACACGGCAACTCCTATTTGCTTAGACTTTAGAGTAACTTTCATATATCTATTGTCATTATTTAAAAGGCTATTATGCAGATTAAATTGTTATCATTGATAATATTCATTATATTAATTTCAATACGTTTAATATTAGTACTTTGTTTCACTAAAATTATTTGCAATAAATTTAAATTATATATTTGTAAAATATATTTGTTTCATTAATATTTTCTTTTGATGACTTCCGGTTAGATTGGTAGAAATACAATCAGAATTTTTATATCCTAATTATTCCAATAAGACGTAGGGCACCTCAACGTTGGGTAATGGTTAGACAGCTTGTCTTGCTAGATTAATTACGACTGAGTAGTGAGTTGGATTCTCACTGGGTGCCCCCTACTTTCGGCCTTATGCCACATCTAAGCAGGGCTTAAAAAATCGCTATTCCACTGAGACGCCGGGCGGTGTAACGTCTTGCAAGCTTGTCATGCTAGCGCAGTTACGAGTGAGTTCGATCCTTACTGGGCTCCCCATACATTCGACCTTGTGCCACATCTAAGCTACGATTGGAAAATCCCTATTCTACTAAGATTTTTAAAAATGCAGGTCGTACAGATCATATAAAATTTTTTTTGACAAAATTTTAATGATAACTGTACTGTTTTGCTCAATTGTAATAATTGCTTGATATTTATTTTGTTTTCTTACATTTGGATAAGTATGAAGAATCTGCAATATTATCAGTCGTGACCTGACATCTCGGCTTCAGTTACTTTCTCACAGCCATAACGTAGCTTCTCTGTGCCTTTTCCATAAATATTTTTCATGGTAGTTGTTCTGTTGAGTTTTTCCCTTAGTGCGTTGTCTTTATGAATTTAAGCGTAGTACTACTAGTCTTTCAGATAAGTCTAATCGTTTTACTGTTGAAATAGCTAGATGAAACCGCATGTTCTATTCTAAGAGTTTCTTCTCTAGCACTTATTTCTGATAGCACCCTTTTGCTTTGCTGTCAACTAGGATCTTCAAAAATTTAAATGCAATGTCTAACCTTAAATTTTCTTCTTTCCTTGTCCTCTCGTTAATAATTACTTTTTTTTCCTCAAATTCTTTCACTCTCAGTAAACCCTTGCGTCTTAATAGCTTTATCGCATTGCTCGGTTTGATTTGGTTTGGTTTACCGCATATCAACCTCAATGGTTTATTTAAGGCCGAAAAGATTTTTATTGCTGGTAATATATTTTCCAAAAATGGGAATAATTTTTCCTTCAAAAATGTATTGTTGGTAATATTTATTTTCTTCAAAAATGTATTGCTGGTAATAATTTTTCCTTCAAAAATATATTGCTGGTATTAAAACCTATTTTTACCCTTTCATAGTGTTTTGGAGACCATAGCTGTGACCCTAACAGGTCCTACCATCCTGGGTCAGGGTGGACCTGGGAACACCAGCAATTAAGAAATAGTTTCACTCTCCTCAAAACCTCCTGATCAAAGGACTTGCTGTTGTACGTAGTTTATCATCTTTCCCAGGACGCGGATATAATATATCCTCTTACCCAGAACGACACATTGCTCGGGATGAAATGATTAAAAATAACGTTCTATTTCTCTTCAGGATCTTCTCACCGTATACACAAAGTAAACTGCTGAGAAGGTATGTTTCTGTTTTTCTGTGTTTTTTTTTTATATACTTGCTTAACTAGCTTCCTTTTCGCATATGGACGGGTTGTTCCTGGAAAAATATTGCAGATTATTCTAATCCTAAATCTCGCCTTCCCAGGAATTCAAATATTTTTATGCCTCGTACCTTATCAAATGTTTTTTTTTTTTTTTTTTGTTTATCTTTGAAAAATCCTTTAATTTCTTTTTTCGCCCGTCCCCCCTTTAATCCGGAACTAGCTTTTAATTGTTGTTCCAAGGTCCACCCTGACTCGGGATAGTAGCACCTGTTAGGGTCCCAGCTATGGTCAAATAGTGAACTTCCAAGCAGAAATCGAAAACGTAAGTATAAAAATACATTTCTACAGTGAAACTATCATAAAAGTATTAATAATACATTTTTTTTAATAATTGCCAGCAATATAATTTTATAACAAAAAATTAAAATTACCAAGAATACATTTTTAGCAGAATGACCATAAATACATTTTATACCAAAATGACCAACAATACAACACTAAAAGTACATGTTTATAGTAAAATTTTAAGCAATAAGTTTTTATTAAAAAAAACAAAAAAACAACTACATTTGTGTACTGGACTTACCAGCAATACACTTTAAAAAAAATACCAACAATACATTTTATTATCTAAAAACTATATTTTTCTTTACTAATGTTCACCCAATAATCCCCAAGAGCCACTCAAGGCAAAGGGTTACTGTGTGGAGTTATATTAGCGTAGGAAAGAACAAGATTTAGGAGTATAGAACTGAAGCGGACTTTAGAAGGAACCAGAAAGCCAATTCTAAACAGGAAAGAAGGGATAAAACTTTACTCCTGGTCAATGACTGGGGAGGAGTGTGAACCGGATTATAGGCGACCCTGTCTACTTTGGGCATTAGATAACCCATAGAGATGTTTATATGCCGCTAAACAAAATTAAACACAACCGCAACAACTTTCATCCATATAAATCCAAGTTATTTTTTTGACAATTTGAAGGAATTATTATCATTAGCCTCTGGGCAGAGAGGATCCCCAGATGAGGCTATTTCGAAGCTACCCGACCCCTGCAGTTGGAGATTCATTGTGGAATTCACTTGACTCACTTCTACTAGTTGACTGCTTCTACGCACAGCTGGCGAATCTTATATGCGTTTTTCTTGTAATAAGTTTTATCGTTCATTACCAACCTTCGTTTGATTATTCTATTCAGTAACCTTCCCTAGGTTACAACAGACACAAACACGTGGCTGTAGACCCCATCGAGAGAACACTACACACTGGATGATAGCTTCTGTCTAGAAAGCCATCTACCTAACGTTGTCGTGTCATCATCGCACTGACTACATACCCGGCTAAGGAGCGCAGTTTACCCCATTTTTCTAGATAGACATTGAGCCTTCAAGAAGATTCATCCACAATTTGCCAGGGTGTCTGTCCCGTCCTCACCAGAAAAAAACAGCTTAGAAACCGATTTAATCCAATGGCATTATTCTTATTTTTATCTGTTTTTTAATGTTTACCAAACCTTTGATTAAAACCAGAAAATATTGTAAGAAATTTTTTGTTTTGGTGATAATAACGATTTACTGATACAATTTCTACTAATTAACCCATAGTTTGGGGAGACAAGAGGTGGCTCCATAAGTTTCCCAAGAGTATTAGCGTGTAATGGAATATAACGAATCCAACGGAAATTGTAACTCTGCTCGCCGATTAACAATTCCAAGCCATTATCCATTATAGTTCTCTTACATCAAACCGTAAAGCACCTGGTATTCCCATATGATCACCAATCTAGGTACTGACCAGGCTCTACGTTGCTTAACTTCGATACTCGTACAGAACAGATGTTTCGACGTGATGTCACTGTAAACCATCCGATGTGGCGTTGGGTTACATGGTAACGGCAACTCTCGTAAAAGGATCTGAAGTAAATAATCTTAGTAATATCAAATAGTTGCCTTTCATCAAATGTAGTCTCATTTTCTTTGATTTGCTTTGCTTTGTTTAACGGCATATCAACTCCTTATGGGTCATTTATTTCCGAAATGTAATTTTCTTGGTAGCTTTGGTAATTTATTTTATGTTTTAATATTGAAATCTATTGCTGGAAATGCTTACTATAAAAATGTATTTTTAAACTTTCCTCGTGTTTTGAACCCAATTTGGGGTTTCACTATTTGTCCACGGCTGTGAACCTATCATGTTCTACCATTCCGGGTCAGGGTGGACCTGAAAACAACAACAATGATTCTGCCTGATCAGAGAAATCTTGCTGCCGGTTGTAGTTTGTCGGCATATTCAGAACGACTTTATTTTGTAATAATTATTCTATTTTATTAGAAGTGTAAAGATATTTCTTCTTGTTGACTGTTATATACCTTACCTATGAACAGTAATGGATATGTTACAATCCTCATAAATACTTTAGACACTACTGTAAGTGGGGGTAATATGCTGTCTAAGTAGTCCACCACTAGCAGTGGTTTACCTACTTCACGCCGCTGGTGAGTATTGTATTTTGTTGATGTTATAAAGATTACCATTTCATTTCCAACCTCCGTTTTGGTTATTCCTCATTCAGTAACCTTTTCTAGGCTACAACACATAGATAGATAGATAGATAGATAGATAGATAGATAGATAGATAGATAGATAGATATTGACTGGGTATAGATTTATATACCGTACCTATGAACACTAATGGGTATGTCTCAATCCTCATAAATACGTTGGGCACTATTGTAAGTGGTGCGGTAATATACTGTCTTAGTAGTACACCGCTAGCAGTGGTTTACCTACTTCACGCCGCTGGTGAGTATTGTATTTTGTTGATGTTATAAAGATTACCATTTCATTTCGAATCTCCGTTTTGGTTATTCCCCATTCAGTAACTTTTTCTAGGTTACAACACTAACTGAGATCTGTTGTGGTCGATATCTCATATTTGTGGTAAGTCTCGAGGATTTTCCTTGACTTTCGTCGGATTCTCCTCGTTACTGACTCTCCGGAGAACTATGTGCAAGATTTAAATACGAAGGTGCATTGGGACAGCGAAAGATGCCTTACAAAAACTAAGGAAAGTATTAAAAAAACAGAAAAAAAAATGTCGTTACAAACAAAGAAACGAGCACTGAACTGTTACGTAATAACAATCGTCCTATATGGCAGGAGATGATGAAGATGTCTCCATACAGATGAAGAAGAGATTTGAAGCGACAGAACTGTTTCTACAGAAGGAGGTTGAGAATTTCATGAATTGGACAGGTGAGCAACGACATTTTAGAGAAAATGGTAACATAAAAGCCACCTATAGTTAACATCAGAAAGTGACAACTAATATATTTCTAGTGCATATAACGAGGAAAAAAGGCTTGGAAAATTTGATACTCACAGGACAGATTAAAATCAAGAGGGGGAGAGGAAAACAAGACATAACGAGTAAGTAGGAAGTTTGAGTTTGAGCAAATAAATGATCAGCACAATGTTTAGTAGAGAAAAAAGACAAAATTTATATGAGAACGAAAACGGACTAGTCCATGATCGTCAACGTCGTGAAGAGACAAGACGCATAGAATAAGAAGTATTTAACCTGTAATGAGACGGGAAAGATAGAGAAGAAACGAATTCTTGTTTTCCAAAGATCATTAGAACGATGGGAACGCTACAGTCTAGTCTAGAATTTGAACTCGGATAGCTGATTTCATTTTTTTTAATGATAGCCGTGACACTTTTTGTCCAGCTTCGCGCTGTCAGGAAAAAAAAAATCCAAACTCAACTGTCACATGCAATGATACTGACTGCCGTTTTACAAAACATATAAATTTACCGGGCCAATAGCTACGTAAGCCATATCAAACTTTTCTTATGCCCGGTAATTCCATATATATCGTCATGATCTCGCAGACAACTAACCGTTCGAGCGATAAGATTCGATGAAATATGCACTTTTCGCAATTTTGTCGGAGGAGGTAATTTATGATTCAGTATAGCGTATGATGTATCATACAGTATCGCACTGGGCAAGCTATCGACGTTACTATTTGCGCCATGTTTCAACAGTCGATTGGACGACAGGCAATCTGACTGTATTGAATAACTTGCCACCACCCTCGGCCAAACGCCGTCCTAACATAATATTCGCCACCTTATGGGGGACATATTGATCTATCCATCTTCCTTGACAGCACATTTACACAAATACTCTTCCATTCAATCCTTACTCCTATGCGATCCATCATGTCTTCTTCATCTTTATTTATGTCTGTTTTCCAGCACGGACTCGTCATTCATCACAGCCGCAGAATTTCTCCTCTCCACCTTCCGACCCTGGAACCTTCGCGCCTAGTTAAGGATATTTTCTAGAAGTTTGCGTAAAAACACAACTCTTAGTTAAAAAGCTTTCGAAGAAAAAAAACACATAGTTTAAGAGTAGACTAGATATCTACTGCGCTATCATAAAATAAAAAGGTGCACTATATTCGTTGACCGAATCTTCTTATCTGTACCGAGTCCTTTCAGGAATTTAGGGATCATTCCTCCCCCAAAAAATTTTGTGTCTTTTATGTCTGAATTTAAGGATGTGGAGTTATCGCTGCCATATTTTTCTGAATACAAAACAAAACAGCAACAGTGACATTTGGGGCAAACCGTCTTGACAACATCAATGGTGCTCCTGCATAAAGGAAGTCGGTAGTAGAATCCCCCCCACAAGATAACAGTTCGGTTTCCTTGTCCCCATTAGGGGCTTATTTGCGGTTCCTATATTGGACCCCAGAGTCAACTTCGAGTACAGCTCTCAACATAATTCACTGTTGAGCCCGACAGATTATATATTTTTCTGAATATAAAACACACCTTTATTTTTAAAATAAAGTTTTGGGGGAAAAACAGCTACAGTCGTGTTTGGAAGATCTTTTTATTGAACAAGAATAGAATCTGATACTTTAGATTTTAGTCTCTATTGTTCTAAAAAGAAAAAAAGTTCAACACATCATAATCAGAAAATACAGTAAAAAAAAGATTTTCTGTTATTTAGTTTGTTTCAAAACATCTAAAATTCTCATTGTTTTTTCTTATCGCTTGGAAGGGAATCAGATAATTTATCATGGCCTCCGATATCAGGATCAAAGAGAATGCCAATATCGGCTCCATTAATTATGTTACTGATACAACATTTATTAAATTACTTAATGACGAGATAATTATTTCCTGCGAATTCGTCACCCCCATGCACACCAAAACAAGCTTCGGTATTTTCCTTCATCCAGTAGACGAAGGAGGCCAGGTTCTTTGAGAGCCTTAAACTCAACCCAGACACGATTTATCGCTAAAGATATTAGGAAAAAATGGCTAATTTCCTGTACCACTTCAGTAAGTATTTCATTTCTCCTGCTATCCGTTACTTTTACAAGGGCCTGATCTGGCCTAAAATGGTGCACTTCTCTTATTTTTCTAAGGGGTTTGCGACTGTTGTCACTGCTCTATTGTTAAATCCATGGAAAGTGCTCAGACGGACTTAGGTCCACCGGTTCTAATCTTCACGGCAAAGACCCGTCTTGGTACGCACATTTTAGCGGGACCACGCTTATTTCCTTCGTATTTCACTGGTGAGATGTAAGTTCCATTCGATCAGCTTCTTCCCGCGAACTGTTCTTCGATGGAACCCACTAGTAGGAGGGTGATTTCCCGATCACTAAAATCTTAACCTGTTCGGACCTAGGATTAACCGTTATCTTCCTTACATATCTGCTTGTCTGTGACTCTGTAACCCTTTACCGGGCCTTGTACAGAATGGACATCAGTGTAAAAAATCATGTAGATGTTACAAAATTTTCCTGATATTCCATTTGTCACATTCCTCTCTTAGTCTTGGGTATGACGATAAACTACATCTGGCAGCAAGGCCCCTGATCGCGATATTGGAGATTTTGAGGAACGTAAAACCATCTCTTAATGTTTATTGTTCCCCCTAACCTGGGGTGGTAGCACCTGTTAGAATATCAGCTATGAGCAAATAATGAACCCCCAAACAAGAAATTATAAAAATATATATTTATATTAAAATTACCAACAATACATATTTATAGTAAAATTACCAACAATACATCAACCAACATGAAAGATGGCTTTCATGACATTAATCCCCCTAATATATCCAACAATTTCTTAAATAAATCAAACTGTATTCCAAAACATAACTTCAACTAAACTACAAAATCAAACAGACATATTGCTGCCTCTAGTAATTATGTTCAAACGAACATGTATATGCACAAAAGCTAAGTATTATCTACCATGTAGTCAATTGTGAAAGCAGAATAACATTTTTTATTACTTCAATGCTCCTAAGAAAATTATGTTCCTAAAAAATATCAGCCAACCAAACAATCAGCATGAAAGAACTCTCATGATATTAATCCATATAATATCCGATAATTTCTTAAAGAAATCAAACTGTATTCAAAAATATAACTACAACATAAATCATACATATCACCGCCTCTAGTATTTATGTCCACACAGATATGCATATACAAAAATGTTGAGTATCATCTACCATGTATTCAAGTGCGAAAGCAGAACAACATCTACCATAAGTTTGTTTTTTCAAAGTTCCCAAGAAAATTAAATTTCGACATTAAATGACCCATAAGGATTTGATATGCCGTTAAACAAACAATTCAAATCAAACAGTTCTTCTCAACAAATTTCACTGGTCATCAAGAAAATTTTGAAATGGTGTCGACACACAAAACATCTTTTTAAGCTAATTTGAGGGCGCTGAATCTGAAAATGGTCTTAATTTTTCTTGGTTAGTTACCGATTTTCCTGTACAGAAATGCATCATTTTGGAAAAAAAAAAATTCTGTTGTTTTACTGATGGTAATATTTCTCAAAATAAAATCGTAGAAAACTCTTAATTCGTATTTAAATCAACAAATATTGGTCTGCTTATTGAGGAATACTATTTTTGCAATAACAATCAGAGCTTAAGTCTTTAAAAATAACACGATTGTATATACCAAGACCAACAATTATTTTCATCATATCACTTAATAAACTAACAGCAGAAATAAAACCTTCGTGAACATAGGAACTATGGTAAACATTTTCTCTTTCTTGATTGTCTGTCATGTTCGATATTATTTAAGTTCCTTTTGGTACTCCAGCAGTGTCATGTACAATGGAATAATTGGATTCAACTGGGATGTCTTTAGTTGGAGTTTCTTTCCAACTGTGAAAACAAAATGCTGTCACTGTGCTTGGTTTCCTTTCTTAGTGAAGGGAAAAAATGATGCGATAAATTTATGAATATCAAACAGAAGATTTTAGGAGCTTATTTTTTATGTTACCTTAATTATCATGTTTATTGAAATGTACTACTGATAAAGTTTATCAGTTAATTTGAATTTTGGCGATAAATTGGAAAACTTCGGTACATCTATTTTAAAATTTTTGACTCAAAAACAATTTTTTTCTGATAAAAATAGTTTATTTCAAATGACTAACATAAATTGCTCGTCCCACCTGAAAATTGCTGGGTTTCTCCGACCATTATTAACTAAATTTTGCGATTAGTCAAGATCGGAAATTGATCTTTTTTTTCCCAAAAAGGAGCAATTGCAGTACAGCAAAAACTGTAGCTAGCCATGAAAAACTTCGGTCATTTTCAAGTTCAGCACCATCAAATTAGCTAAAAAAAATGTTTTGCTTCTTGGCACCAAAAATTGTATATGTTTATATTCCTGAAATGAGGTACATTATGTACATTATTTACATTATTCTGACTATTGTCCTCATCTTTGTCGCCATATTTATATACACAGTTTCGGCCGTTGTACGCTCCGGCTTTCCTCAGGTGGTTTGAATGTCGAAATGAACCCCTTATTTCGCTCATTGGGGTAAACTGTTCTAGTTCCACGTGCCATGTTTAATGGATGTCAGTTATCAGTTATCTCTTGTTAATTTTCCCTCTGAATGTTCTCCAATAGCTTAACCGGGTACTGAACTCATACTTTTGGGGTCCTGTCACTGGATCTAACTAACGCCTTTATTCACTGTGCCATGTGCCCTTGAGGAACGTGGAACTAGAACAGTCTACTCCAGTGAGAGAAATAAAGGGTTCAGTTCGACATTCCAACCACCTGAAGAATGCCGGAGCGTACAACGGCCGAAACGTTGTAGTAAATATGGCGACACAGATGAGGACAATAGTCCGAATAATGTAAACGTACCAAAAATCGTGTTGAACAATGTTATTAAAGGATTTATTGATAGAAATATCGAAAGGTAGCATTTAACTTGTTAAATCACAGATGTGACCTTTAGTTCATTGGCGTTTACTTTCATATTTCGTAATTTTACTTTTTTATATATTATTCCTACTTTCGGTGTTTAGTTGAAAAGCAGATTTCGTCATCACATTCTGTTGTAAAGGAAACTCAGTATGCACCAAAAAATACGGCATTTACATTTTTTTTAATTAATTTCACACTAAATGAAACGTTAATTCCATAAAGACGCAAGGGTTAACTCTGAGTGGAACAGAATGAGAAGACTTTAGTGTGGAGAAAGGACAATAAGAGGACAGGTTTCAGGACGACACTAGATGACGAATGACGTTGAATTTAAAATTTCTAAAATCATAGGTGGCCGGCAAATAGGAAACGTTCAGAATAATGATGTGACGTCGTCCCCCGGTCGCAGCGCCGACTGTGGCGTCCTATCCTGATCTACCACGGCACCAGTTGTGACGTCCCCAAACAGCACCAATTGTGACGTCCTCGCCGCGGCGCCAGCTGTTCGCTACTCGCTGCTCCGTTCGGGTGTCGCTGCTCCAAACGTGACGTCCGCCTGTCGCGTCAGTCGTGTTGTCTCGTCCTGTGACGACCAACTGGCTTGGTATCGGTCGCGGCACCCAAATGTGACGTTCTAACCTTTTGGTGATTCGGGTGGGAATCTGGTTAGATTTGATATCAGCCTCGTCGTTCCCAACTCGCTTCCAACGCCTGGTTACCAAGGTAACTGCATTGATCCCCAGTCTGCCTACCCACGTTGTGAATTGATCTTAGGCAGACGAGATCAAACAGTGGTTGGGGCCGTAATGCAAACTGAGTTCAACGGGGGTGATACTACACAAATATGCATAAAAGAAAATAAAATGACAACTCAAAAAGTTCAAAGTATCAAAGAAAAAGGTAACAAACTTTATGTCTAGTTGTTCGATACATAGGACTGCATCTATCTCCCGACTCGTTCTATGGATTATGACACGTCGTTTTCCGTTAGGCGAGTTTTAACGCTTCAAGTTGTTTGCTTTCTAAGAAATTGGTTTTTCGGTGTGTATTCGGACGAAAGGCGAAAAAAACTTATTTCGTTGGTCTGGATCTAAGTCGCTCTTCAAAATAATTGTTCTTGGGTTGAAGAGGAGTCCGGAATTTGCGTGAATCTTGGTCAGCTGAACTCACTGGAACTTACTGAATCTAAATCTGTCCTACCCGGTTCAAAAATTGAATCAGGCCCGGTGCATATTACTGAGGGTGGGGTAAGCTTGATTGGGGACCCCGTGTAGTGCTCTGTGACCCTCACTAACTTATCAACATTTGATTTTTTTCCACCTACATTTATATACGTTACAAAGTAAACTAAACACAACTATTAAAGGATGAGAAATTTTCGCGGAATTTTACGTCATTTTGGGGTCTTTTTTTTTTTCGTCTAAATCCGTAAATTTATTTTGCTCACGCTATGTCTAGTAAAAACACTATATAAAATTCACTATTTTTTCTATCCATAATCTTGAATGTTTTTACAAGAAAAATCTCAAGTTGCTTTTAAAAATTGCCGTAAAACATTGTTGATTTAAGATGGAATGATCTATGATAACATACCTCTAATTTGTACACTATTTACATTATTCCGACTATTGTCCTCATCTTTGTCGCCATATTTATTACAACGTTTCGGCCGTTGTACGCCTCGGCCTCCTCCAGGTTATTGGATTGCTGAGATGTGGTATTATGATTACTTGTATTATTTACATTGTTCGAACTGTTATCCTCATCTTGGGAGGATGCAAAAAGCATTGTATTTATTCATTATCTTCAAAAAGACGACACCATCAATGAAAGGTATTATGTCGAAATGCTAAAGGAATTTACAAAAGGTTATCAGGACCAAAAGCCCAGAAAAAGTGACGAAAAGGGATTTGTTTCATCAGGGCAATGCTCCAGTGAATAAGTTCTTGCTTTCAATGTTTGCTTTGCATGACAGCGACTTTGAACTGATTAATCACCCTAAACTATTTACACTATTCGGACTATTGTCCTCATCTTTGTCGCCATATTTATTACAACATTTCGGCCGTTGTACGCTCCGGCCTTCTTCAGGTGGTTGGAATGTCGAACTGAACCCTTTATTTCGCTCACAGGGGTAGACTGTTCTAGTTCCACGTGTCATGTCTAAGGACACGAGGCAAAGTGGATAATTTTTTTCTCACTATAGTTCAACCAATACAAAGCCCAAGTGCCCCTCAAGGTAGATGCTTATTGAATGAGATTTGTGATATGAGCATAAGAGGAAGAAATATGAAGGGAAGATTACTAGTATATGGCGGATAGATAATGACTGACCCTGGACATAAAGGGCAAAAGACTCGAGTATTCTGGAAAATTTCCACGCGGATGTTTGTTTCACAAAATAGTCATTCTAGGAAATATGCTTCCTTGAGTGGAACGCCCTACTTACTAAATGAACGTGGAATGAAGATTATCCAACTCTTTGGACGTAGCAAGGTGAGTCCTTTCTGTAAAGGGCTGAGCTGCTGGCACTAATGAATGAACCTACACTATTTACATTATTCGGACTATTGTCGACATATTTATTACAACGTTTCAGCCGTTGCACGCTCCGGCCTTCTTCATGTGGTTGGGATGTCGAACCAAACCCTTTATTTCGCTCACTGGGGAAGACTGATCTAGTTCCACGTGCCATGTTTAATCGATGTCAGTTATCACTTATCTCCTGTTAATTCCCCTCTCCAAGTTCACTGCCTTAACCGGGTATTGAACTCTTATTTGTATTTAAATACATTGTATTTATTTTGAATTTTTCTAGTTAAATTGTTCATCTCTATTGCATATGATACACTATTGTACATAATTAGGTTACAATAGAATTTGTATTTTATATGAATCTTTGTCTTATGAAAATTGAGATGTAGTTGAGGCGGGACTTCTGTATCATAGATTCGGGGGTTGTATTATAGAATCGATAGGGCCACGAGACTTTTGCACCAACCGTGAATTGAACTCTATAATATATCACCAAACTCTATTGTCCAACTCAGTATCTAATGCCCCCCACTATTATCCGCTCAGAAATTTCATCAATTTAATGATTAACCAAGCAAAATATCCGCGTCCTGGGTATGACGATAAAATGCACCCGTGTCCTGGGTAAGACGATAAACTACATCCAACAGCGAGACCTCTGATCAGGAGGTTTTGAGGAGCGTGGAACCACCTCTTAATTGCTGGTGTTCCCAGGTCCACCTCGACCCGGGTTGGTAGCACCTGTTAGGGTCCCAGCTATGGGCAAATAGTTAACTACTAGATTTTATCTACATCCTGGGTATGACGATAAACTACATCCGCGTCCTGGGTATGATGATAAACTACGTCCAACAGAAAGGCCGTTTTTGAAAAAAATAATGTTGCCGGCTATACGCTTTTGGAAAAATAGTATTACCAGCGATATGTTTTTGTTTTGTTTTTTTTTAAATACATTACCAGCTAAAGTTTTTTTTTTTAAATAATATTACCAGCTCTACGTTTTTGGAAAAATAAGCAATATATTTAAAAAAAAAAAAAAAAAAAAAAAAGAAAATTCTATATTACCAGCTAAACATTTTTTGAAAAAAAGAAAAATATTACCAGTGATACATATTTGAAAGAAATTGATTACCAGAAATAGATTTTTTGAAGGAAAAATTTTACCAGAAATAGATTTTAAAAAAAATATTACCAGGAAAAAAAATTTTGTCGGCATCAAATGACCCATTGAGGTGTTGATATGCCGTAAAACCAAAACAAACCAACAAACTAGCAAAATATCCATTATCATTTCAGAGCTGTGTTTATAGACAACCTTTGGGAGCGCCTGTATTGATCTCTTCAGCCTCGAAAGACGTCGTCCACATCAATGTTTATGGAACTGAAAGAAAGGACTTGTTGATAGTAGAGATATTACCAGATGTTAAGCAATTAAAGAAAACTTCATGCTTTACAAGACCCGGTGGCAAATCGAGGTAGAGGGTTACGTTAAGGTGAAATTTTTATGGGTAGGAGTTGAAGATAATGTTTAACCCTAGCTTTGAACAGGCTAAGATTGTAGTGATCGGAGAAATAATCCAATTGATATTCGGTTCCACAGAACAATGGTTCGCTGGAAGAAGCTGCTCGAGTAAAATTTATTTCTCCCCGATGGGACACGAAGGGAATGTCGGTGTTTTGCTTCTATGTAAGTGTCATGGTGTCTCCTTGCTATGAAGGTATGAACTAGCGTGACAAGGGAATGTAGTTCGTCTACTCACCTTCCGTAGAAGTAGTTACAGAGCAGCGATAGGCTTGCCACATCCCGCCTGTAGGACAGAGGTTAGTCAGTGATGAATAGTTTATCACACACAAGGGCGCGAAGACGCTTTTGGACTCTAAAAAAGGCCGGAGAATGCAGTCTGGGCAGCTCCCGTCTAAATATGACAAAAGTTCTCCATTTTTTGGGCTTGATCTGGCTCTTGTAAAGATATATGATAGCAGTGTCCAAGGACAAAACATGTTAGAAGCAAAATAGGAAAAAATGGCGCACCACTGTCATCTTCTTCTTCAGCTTTATCTTCTCAGATCTGAGGAAGTGCTACTAGCGTGATGGTTAACTGCACGGAAGGTGGAACTGCTGTGTCGAGTTTCAATTTCAGCCGCTGTCGTTGCAATCGCTCCCGCACACAAATACACTTGGAAAGTATGAATCTATATCCCTCCTCAGCTAGGTATTAAATATCACGGTAGACTGGTCTGTCTAGCCTTGGGTGGTAGCCAGTTAAGATGAAAGAAAAACTCTGAATTCAAAGAAAAGAGATGTGCTACGTCAGTCTATCTTGATCTTGACACACCACTGCTGCTAAGGCTGCAGTAAATATAGCCCTCTCAAGACCCTAATGAATTACGGGTCTCGTGACGTTGATCTGTCACACGAATGAGCATGTAATTTGATGAAAATCGACGCGGAAATGTACAATTAGCGGGTAAAGTTCAAATTCACAAATTCCGAAAATAATGTTCACATTCCGAAGTTCCGCAAAAAATATTCAGATTTCGAAATTTCTAAAATACAATTCAAATTCCGAAGTTCCGAAAATAATGTTCACATTCCGAAATTACAATTCAAATTCCGAAATTTCGAAAATAATATTCAAATTCCAAAATTACAAAAATACAGTTTAAATTCCGAAATTCGGAAAATAATGTTCAAATTCCGAAATTCCAAAAATACAATTAAAATTGTGAAATTCCGAAAATAATTTTCAAATTTCGAAAAAACTGTTCAATTTACGAAAATAAAGTTCAAATTCCGAAATTCCAAAAATAATGTTTAAATTCCGAAATTCTGAAAATAATGTCCAAATTCCGAAATTCCGAAAATAATGTCCAAATTCCAAAATTCTGAAAATAATGTCCAAATTCCAAAATTCTGAAAATAAATTTCAAATTCCGAAATTCCAAAAATGAAATTCAAATTTCGAAATTCCGAAAGTTGCGTTCATTTAGAATAGACTCTCTTTGTCTTGAGTGACAATCAGTCTAAGTAAAGGACAAAATTGAATTCCAAACATTGGAGAAGGCAATAGGACACCTGTTATTGTCCTCTCTCCTTAATAGTAGTTTTTCACATATTCTCTAACAATCAGTAATCCCCATGCGTCCTAGTGGCTTTATTGCCTTGTTTGACGTGGAACGATTTAAAAACACTCCGCATTCTTTACAAATATAGATGACAATTCAAAGTTAATGAATAAGGAAACTGCGGAGAGCCATGATCATCTCCAAACTAAAGAGACAATATATTGAAAAGGTTTATCAAGATAGAGACAACCAAGGGGAAAAAAGAAAGAGAAAGAGAGATATGAAAGAGAGTAAAAATGCAGCCGGACTGGGAGAAATAAAAGGTATGCCTTTTCAAACATTCCACATCGTTTATATCTTCGTGTGAACGTCAATTCAGCCGATTCTCCGCATTTACAAATTCCGAATAGCTTCCTGCCCGACCCTGCAAGTTTGTTCCGATTGTCAAAGCGATCTCTGTGCGTGTCACAAGTTATTGAACGAGTCTTCTTGTCCAGTAAGCGGCTGGTGAGGAATTCTTCGCTTCTCTCCTCATGAATATTCAAAGAGAACACCCAATACCAACTCTTCTGCCTTTTACGCATTCGCCCTCGGCATACCACACAAACCCCGGCCATCATAATCGCCACAGAACTTCAGCCCCTAACCCGTTCATCTCGCTTGTTGCGTGCGACCCATGTTTATTTGCAATGAAACCTTTGTATTTGCGGTTGGTCGACCGGATGAACAACCTTCTGCCAGCGGGTCCACAATTCAAGTCTGACACATCCATCACAGGAACAGGTGCTAATCAAAAGTTAACTGTAAATGAGTCCCTTGCTTCGATTACAATTCACGCTTTGCAACCCGAGACCAACCCACTAATATATGCCTTGGCGTTTGTCCTCAGGTCCGTCCATTTTGTACTAATCGCACTTACATTATGTTGTATTTTCATTTCTTTTTCTCTGGGTGCGCGAGAAAGGAATTTTCTTTTATTTTTGCTTGTCGAAATTGATTTCAAAACTGAGTGAGTGTTGTAAAAAAGTTAATTTCAGAAATGATTGCAAATTAATAATCATTGGATGTGTAACTATATTATGTTGTATTAGATTTCTTGATTAATTTAATATCTCTGTATATCTCTGCGATGATAGAAATATAATTACTTTTATTTACATTAATTTTATCCCATCATTAATTTCGAACTGTTATGTCATATTTCTCTGTCATTTCTTCTGTCTATATCTCTTCAATATGTCTCAGATGAGGTACCATTATTTACATTATTCGAACTGTTATCCTTCTTCATTGCCATAGTTCAAACGTTTCGGCCGTTGTACGCTCCGGCCTTTATTATAATCATTGGATGAGGTACTGTGTTTACTTTATGTTTACATTATTCGAACTTTATCCTATCTTCATTGTCTATTTTCGGCCGTTGTACGCCCGGCCTTCACATTTATATCTCTGTCAATATCTCAGATGAGGTACTGTGATTACTTGATTATTTACATTATTCGAACTGTTATCCTCATTCATTGCCATATTCACAACGTTATTCCGGCCTTTTGCGTCACTGTTTCTTCTGTCTATATCATCTGTCAATGTCTCACCATATTTACATTATTCGAACTGTTTCCCCATCTTCATTGCCATATTCGTTTCGTACGCTCCGGCCTTTATGTCACATTTCTCTGTCTATTTCTTCTGTCTATATCTCTGTCAATATGTCTCAGATGAGGTACTGTGATTACTTGCATTATTTACATTATTCGAACTGTTATCCTCATCTTCATTGCCATATTCACAACGTTTCGGCCGTTGTACGCTCCGGCCTTTATGTCACATTTCTCTGTCTATCCTGTCTATATCTCATTGCTTGTATTATTTACATTATTCGGACTTTATCCTCATATTCATTGCTATATTTACAACGTTTCGACCGTTGTACGCTCCGGCCTTCTTCAGGTGATTGAAATTACGAACCGAACCCTTTATTTCTTCCACAGGTGTATATCTTTCTAGTTCCACGTGCCATGCCTCTTCCGGGTGCCTTAGTTATATACCTTTAACTCAACTACAAGTTTTGGTTCGCCGGTGCTGTGGCCTGGTAGTGAACTCACAATTCTTTGGGTCTAGTCACTGGATCTAACCAACGTCTTTATCCACAGTTTCCTGAATATTTTTCTAAGAGGGACATAATTCAAACAGTTATTTAAATATAACTTGAAAGCCCTTTTTTTATATATTTCTTTTTAACTACCGAATAATGTTAAAAATTTTAAGGAAATATTATAAGAAATCTAATAGTTTATTGAATTTTAGATACTTTTGCTTTGTAATTTAACTTGTGAAGACGCTTCTTGGAGCAATGTTAGAAAATTACAAATAAATTTTAAATTTACTATATTTACCATTTTTATGTTTGATAATGTCGTGTAAAGACATGCATATTTACAAAAGTCGACACGTTTATACACACATAAAAAAATTCAAAATTATTTTTAACATATTGAGGTTCATTGAATTGTAGTGAGCGTTTCCATGTATGATTAGAAAATATAGTTTTAATTTAATGACAATATCACTTGACCGTTACAAATTAATACAGAACTTTAAAAGATTTAAACATTTATGAATTATTCTAATAATTTTTTTTTAAAAATGAAAAAAATTCTTGTAAAAATTCATTACCCATCGAATTTTTTTCTTAACACGATAGTGTCCACAATAAATAGGTACCTCCAAATATAGACGTTTTATCGTTTTTACTAATGATAAAAATAACTAATTCTAATCTGCATATATTTGTATGCATCAAAACAATTTAAAATTTTTCTAATAAAATAATGTATTGCATTCTTTATTTTACGATTCAGAGCAGATTTTTCTAACAGGGGCCATGTTTGACTAAACAAATTTCACGATTTATATTCTCCGAAGACTTGTTCTTATAATTAATATAAATATTAAATGCCATAAAAATGATTTCTCGCAATTTCATGAAATTAAATAAATGTGGTTAAACGGAAGTAAAATATATTTTTACAAATATTTTCTAAAAAACGAAAATTTCAAAAAAATTATTAATAAGTTCTGGACTTTGCATTAAAATCCGATAAATATTTGATTTTTCTAAGAATTTCAAAATCAACGTGTTTTTTGCTGAAAGAAATAAAGGCTAAAATTTCCTATAGTAATTTATTATCACGCACTGAAGTAAAAAAAAAAAAAATAGAAAATAAGGATAAAATAGTGAAAGTCTTGGCACTGCCTCTCTCTCTCTCTCTCTCTCACCGGCAGGATATAGCAAACCTCTCACTGCTCTATCGTTAATTACATGAATATCGCTTGGACGCACACCATTCCTTGGTTCTGCCAGGCCTAACCTTCACGACTAGGACACACTATGCCACTTACATTGTAGCAAACCGCCCATATCCACCCCGGCCCCGTGGTTCCATTGGTGTGAAGTAAGTTCCACACGAAGAGATTCTTCCTGTGAACCACTGCTCTGCGGAAGAGACATCGCCAAGAGGATGTTTCCCCGCCCACTCCACTCTTAACCCGTTCAAGTCTAGACTTAAAACTTATCTTCCCATCCTATTCGTATAAACTGCCCCTTAACGTAACTCGACTGGCTCCCAAGCCTATAATGTAACCCTCTTAAAAATAATAAAAAAAAAATGATGACGGCTATATAAAAAAAAAACAACATAAGCGCACAATGTGAACTCATGAGTTCATTTGAAGTGTTATGAAAAGAACGTATGAATATTTCATTTAATCACCCAGCGATATATTTCCAAAATACGTGATTTTCCCCACAGCCTCTTCCTCATATTCTACGCACCTTACGTCGTGCGCTTATATATATTTTTTTTAAATATAGCGTTCATAAATTTTAATTTTTAAATATGATGCGTTAGGAAATCAATTTACCGAAATCGCCTGAAGAGACCGAAAGGTTAAAACCAATGTAGAAGAATCGGCTAATGCTCTTAATTTTCCATATTTAAAAGCTCTACGTGTTAAATTTTTATGTTTTTATATGTGCATTGAGCACATTTAATACTACTGTTTCCTGTTCTAATTGAACTCTGGCCATTAATTCTTTATCTTATATATATATATATATATATATATATATGCATCTTTCATTAAATAATATAGACAAATTTTGTCTATTTATTTTAAGTAAGTTCCTTTCATATTGTCTAATAAGCTTAATAACATTATCATTGAAAGACGAAAGGAAATCACCATATTGATAGATGTTTAAATCCAATCAAAGCTTTCAGCTTATATAAGCCATTATCAAAGATGACAATTACTTTTCAATATATCAGCCAATACACGGACGAAACAATAATGATAGTCTGTTTTTGCTTTTTTGGTGTTTTTTTTTTTCACTATAATTGATAACAGAAGCCATTGGTTTATACTAACGTCCACCCATACTTGATACTTCTCGTTTTAACTCTCATCTATTCATGTGTGACGTCACGTGCTACGACGCGATTTTTGCTTCCGCGTCTCGTATACACGAGTTTGTCGTTGCTTTGAAATTTTTCATGCAGGAAATAAAGACTATCATCAGAGAGAGAGAGAGAGAGAGAGAGAGAGAGAGAGAGAGAGAGAGAGAGAGGCATACAGACAGACAGACACATATAGACAATAGACAGACAGATAGGGTGAAAGCCAGAGTCACAAACTCACATCAGTCAACTAAATATGCTAGCTCTATCACTGATATTGAGCGCTTCCCAAGAAGTAACGCGCATATGTAATATATAAAAATTTATATATATATATATATATATATATATATATATATATATAAAAATATATATATATATATATATATATATATATATATATATATATATATATATATATATGCGCATACATTTTTACATTTATATGTGTGTGTGCGTGTGTGTATATGTGTGTATGTTAGGGACCTCAAAAACAAAGACAGAGTATTATTTGTACAAAGAAATTGACATTTATGCGGCTAATACTTGTAAAATCCCCAGCGTTCCTTATTAATTTCAGCATTCCTGACGTGTATTAATTTTAATCCTCATAAGAAAATATCTGAAGAAACGGTGTCATATTTAAGTCAATATTTTTTCATGGCTGCTTAAGTTTTTCAGCTTTGGTTGTCAAAATGTGTGCCAAACGATATTATGCTAACACGAAAAAAGATATATATATATATATATATATATATATATATATATATATATATATATATATATATATCCTGTATGTGTGTGTGTGTGTGTGTAAATAAATGTACTTTTTCATTTGTATTTGTATGCTTGAAGACAAACTAAAGTTCTTAAAGTTATTTCTTTATTCTTATACATATATATATAAATATATATATATATATATTATTCGTATTAATCCTAAATATATATATATATATATATATATATATATATATATATATATATATATATATATATATGTGTGTGTGTGTGTGTGTATGTATGTATGTATGTATTTTTCCCCTTCATACATTATCCGGCTTGGAGAGGGAAGTCACGTTTATATATCGTTATCGTATTGACGCGCATACATGCCATACATACATACACTACAGTTCAAATGCTTCAAATATATATATATATATATATATATATATATATATGGATTAATACAGATAAAATTTCCTGCTTAGCAATCGTTCAGTCCACGCGTCAGAAATTTTCAACTATTGCCTGTCGTTTTCTCATTTTCGCGTGGAATTGTGTGTGTGCTTGTTTCTGTTTGTTTCTGTGCGCGTATGAATGCGTGTATGTGTGTACGTGACAAATGTCGTGTCGTGGTTATATATATATATATATATATATATATATATATATATATATATATATATATATATATATGAAATTTGTAGGAGAACGAACAGTCGGATTACACCGTTCAAAACATTAATTTAAAAATAGTGCTCAATACATAAAGTAGAGCCGTAAATATTTATTTAACTTATGCAGTGTTGCATTAGAACATGCACATATCCACTACAAAATTGTACATTTTTATTCCAACGTCAAAAACCGTGGAAAAATAATAAAATATTAAAAATCATAAAAAAATTTTAAAAATCATAAAAATAAAAAAAAATATTCAGAAATACAGTTATCGCAGCAAATGAAGTATAAAAAAAAAAAGATACGTAACATTCTAACCTTTATTTTAACTGTACCTAACTGCAAATTATTTTTTAATTGAAACACCAACCTAACCAACCTAGGAGACCGTCGAAGTTCAATTCTACATCCTAACGAAATTCTATGACCAGATTTTATCTCCTCGTAGCACTTATCACTTCATCTTCTTCCCATAGCCTCTTTCTTTCTTTTCTCTTCCCCTTTTTTCCTTTTCCCTTTCCTTTTCATTCGCCCACGACTACTGAAACCATTAAATTCCCTTCCACCTCTACATGCAAATTCTATGAACGGAAGTGGGGGATATTTGCTTCGATAAATGTATTTCTGAATAAATTATTTTTAGTAACACCGTAATTCCCACCTGATGAGACGTCTCTAAAAGGTTTTCCTTTTTTTTGACGTTGAAACAAAAATGAACAATTTTGTAGTGGATATGTGCATGTTCTAATGTAAACTGCATAAGATATATATATATATATATATATATACTGTACTGTACTGATGCGGCATTCACCCTGGGCGGATTGAGCTCATTCTTCCTGTTATGAGAAGAAGATTCTTGGGATAAATTACAGAAGTAGGGTACCCAGGCCTACTCATATATATATATATATATATATATATATATATATATATATATATATATATAATATGATAAAAAGTCTTAAACACTAATATTCCA